>JALLKD010000656.1:0-62077 GCA_023509735.1 Fusarium liriodendri | reverse complement strand
GAGGGAGAGACGGGAGTCGCAGGGACTTGGGCTGGAGAGTGGGCGAGTGGGTGGACTCTGGGTTGAATTTCCCGCGCGGGCGCGCTTGTCCTTGCTCTTCTGGACTGGACTGGACTGCCTGGTACTCAGACGACGTGCGACGTGCGACGGCGGGCCCGGCACTGAGGTACGCTGGGGTGAGTTGGCTTGCCTCGACCCAACAGCGAGGGAACCAAGAAGTGAGAGACGTCCGGGGGGAGTCTGACGTGACGGGGGGTCGGGGGCTGACCACTTGTCGAGTTGGCCGGCTTGGTTGGGGGAAGAGGAGAAGAAAGAAGAAAAGAAGGAGGAGGAGGAAGAGTGAGGAGCTGCGAGTGCGAGAGCGAGACAGGCAGAATGTGGAAGAGAAGGGCGCCGGTATCGTTGCGCGGTTGGTGCCTTTTTGGTCAAGAGTGGACGGACCAAGGATAGAGGTCGGAAGAGGGACGAGTCAAGGAGGACTGACTGTCGCCAGGCAAGGCAAGACAAGGCACGGCGAGCCAAGATACTGTCTAGCTCCCGAAGGCTATCTCACCCGTTTCCGCTGTAATAGTTTTGCTTGCTGCGATCGGGGATCGGCCTGTCACAGCAAAGAGACGCAGTTGACAACAAGAACCGGCTGCGCAGTTCGACAGAAGATCGACCGTTTCTTACAGACCGGGGTGGTAGGCAAAGTGATATGGCCCTCTTTGTCTGTCACAATCGTCCTGGATCGATGCGCGAGCGGGCTTTCGGGGGGGGGAACCAACCCTCACAGACCTTGAGGCGTGGGTGGGATGGAGTGGGTGAATGAATGAGCACAGTTAGTTGAGCGAGTGAGTGGGCTCACGGCGAGTCCTGATACGTGAGGACAGACAAAGAGGTGGGAATTTTTCGGCCAACACGGACCAGGGACCCGAGACTCAAGGGTGGATACAATGCAGTTAAGCCGTAAGAAGCCCCCATGTCGCATCCGGCCATGGACAAAAACAGTGCTTCAGTATATGCGAGAACCTGTGTGAGATGGTGATCCTGTAATTTACTTCCCCAAAGTCGGTGGCTGGGAAGTGGCCCCTTTACCCATCAATGCAGAAAGCCATAACCCGCTACAGTCATATACGCTCCCAGAGTAGAGATCCCTGACGACACGCGACGATTCCCAGAACCGGGGTCCGCGTTTCCCAATCCTTGGAATCGCCATTCCACAAGCGCGTCTTTCGAACCTGAGGTTTATCCGGGCCAAATTTCCTTTCGCTGCAAGTTGCCGTACGGGAAGCAGTAGAGCAGTAGACAAAGGGGAAGGAGTCAATTAGCCGCGAAAAGTCAAAATCTAGATCAAACTCTCCTGTCGGATTCCTACCCGTGAAAAAGAACAATTGTCAAAAAACTCTCCGGTCGTCACGTGGCCGCAATTAACTGCCTCCTTTTGTTTGCCAGAAAGGAAAGACCTTAGGTAATACGCCCCGTAGATAAGGTCGACGACAAATTTGCTCCATGCATCTATCGCGGCTCCGGCATTAGAGACCCAGCTTGGCTTCCGCCGCTAGAGCGTTTAGGGCTAGATCCCCGGTCACGTGCGGAGACACAGTGCCTAGAAACGAAAATTTTCGCCGCACTGTTGGGCAATATCTTCACTCGTCGCGAACCTCGAATTCATTCTTTCCAACAACAATTCTTTCACACTCTCTCGACAAAAGCCGCCTTCTCTCTGACTATCCGTGAGCAACCACGCGCGAAAACCGCACAGCAACGATTTCCCCGGAGCAAGCTGTTTTGATTTGGACAGCTGAGCGAATCTTTCTGCGTGTTTCTGGTTGCAATATCAGTGGTCAAATTTGAGGGATGGCTTGAAATTTTTCATGCAGCCTTGAAATGGTAAGACCACACTTCCCCCTTTCTCCTGCGTCGCCTCTTCCCCTCCATCTTGAATGATGACACTTGTAAAACAAGTCTTCTTTTCCCAACCGAATCGACCATGAAGAAATTCAGTTCTGTTCGGGCCCTAGGCCTGTTACTTGCCAGTATCTTTGTCTGACTACACACCACACTTTTCACCTGATGGCAGAAACGTGCTTTTGCAGTTTTGCTAACAAGACTGCGCAGATTTTTCACTTGCTACCAATATCAACTTTTCGCGACTAACCACGACAGCGAGACGAGCTTCCTCTCACTGACAACGTAAGTTCTTTACTTTTTCTTTTGCAACAGCACAAACAACACGACAATTTGCATGATGAAATTTCCATACACATTCGCAGTTTCCACTTGAGTCCCGATCGAGCCTTTTTTGGGACAAATGAAGGTTTATTCTTCCTTGGATGTCTGATCATTGTCCATGTTTTTTGCTGTTGCTCTTGACAACATTTGACAGAGTCGAAGCTAACAGAACAAAAGAATAGGTCCACCTTGAGTATTTGCACTGTCTGTAGCATAAAATGAAATTTTATATCAGTCTTGAACTTGCCTCCACTCGTAAAATCTCTGCATGTGACTGGTTCTTCTCATCTTAAATCCTTGTCTCTCACTGGATGCTCCAAGAGCCGCTTAACGTCCCGTTCATGATCTTCATGTAGGTAACTCATTCATTTCTAGATCTGGTTTGGTGTATCTTTGTCATTTCGGTCTTCATTTCAACATGTCGTATCCCAAGGCTGTAGCAACTATATCCATATCCACCTTTGACGGGCAAGCTTCAACTGTTCTTCATCTTCAGAGGCCGTCGTCACCTTCTAAGCAACGCGCACCTCATCTCTCAAGTCCTCCCTCCTAACTCTGCCACCAACAATTCCTCTCCTATTCCTTCCCGTCCGTCCCCTTCCAAGCCAGTTCAGCTTGAGCATCTTGCACAGCTCTATGACCTTTTCGTTCCCATCATCGTCCGCATCCCCAGCAGACACCCCGGACAGCACGCTCATGCACTGTAGCATCCGGCCGACCATGTCGGTCACGTGCTTGGAGTCCTCGACGTTCTGCTCCCGCTCACGTAGGCTTCCCAGCGACGGAGGAGGAGGCATACCGCCCGAGGGTGTGAATGGCCGAAGGACTCCATCGCTGGCGTGGCTGCCAAAGCTGACGTTGCTGATGGCGCGGCTGCGCCCCCCTGCCGAGCCCTCACCCAGAAGCGTCGTGCTGGTGGAATTGTACGAGGCAACTGAGGGGTCGAGGGACATGGCGGTGCCGGGGCGGGCCATGGAGTTGAGAGACTCTGAAGGAGACGTGGAGAGAGCGGCCTCGGGAGGGGGTGACGACAGGGCCATGTTGGCCAGTGACGAGGGGAGAAACTCTAGAGAGAGCCTCGAAAAGATGGTCTTGAGCGTCTCATAGCGTGGTAGAATGACGATATCTCTGTAAGCGATGAGGACCAGCCTCCTCACATCGAGAACCGCCGACGCCGGAGCCACGCGGGCTGGTTTGTCCGACGAGGCCGATGACGCCAGGGCACCGCCCCAGAAGTCCCGGGCCTGCTCTCCGGTCATGAGCGTACCGCACCCTGAGACTTCAAGGTCTAGCGGGAGGAATACGGCCTGCATGTACGGCAGGATAGACGTAAAGGTAAACATCCAGAGCTCCACCAGTGTCGGGATGAAACGATCCTCGGGCGTCTTCCGTAGTGTCCGGTCAAGGGACGAAAACCCCGTGGCTAGCAGATCACGCAGGTCCTCCACCATGGTATTGGGCGAGCGTCTATGCATACACCACTGGATATGCACCTGCACCACCCTGTTGAAGTCTTCAACGGGGAGACGCAGGTCCTCGCCCTCAAAGATGACCAGCAGCTTGGCCTTGAGATACGGCCACGCGTCGTCGGCGGACATGTGGTGGTGAAGCCCGAGCTTGCCGGGATCCACGGGGTCGTAGATGCTCGACTGAGACGGCAGACTGCTCGGCCCGGGCCATTCGCTCTGCAGGCTGAAGCTCGACTCGCTCTCCAGGCGGCTGTCGGATCGCTCGGCGAGCTTCTTGTCCTTTTTGGTCTTGACGAACCCGGACGAGTTGGGTCCGGGGCTCGGCGGTATGTTGAAGTTGTACAGGGGGTTGGGCGCATTTGGATCCGTGGGTCGGGAGTTGCTGGATGCCGAGGAGAGCGGTAGATGATACTCATCCTTGAGTTTATGTTTCTGCCGAGAGAGGAAGTGATGTTTCTTCTCCTTCTCCTTTCCCTTCTCTTCAGTAGGAGTCTCAATTGGTCGGATAGTAGCTGAAGACGAATTGTTGAGGTTGTAGATAGACTGATTGCTTGGGTCAACCAGACTGCTTGTGCTAAAGTTCCCACGTTGAAGAGCAGACAAAGCAGAGCCAATCTTGCCAGGACTCGGCAGCGGCTTGTCCTTTGTCTCGCCCTTGGTGCTAATTTTCCCAGGGCGTGAAAACAGTTTAACCTTTGACTTCTCCGTCTTGAGCGGCTTCTCGGACGCAGGCGGCGGAGGTGGAGGTTGCGAATACGGTTGAGGCGACACGGAGTGCGGTCCTCGCGGGGAGCTATGCCCCGACCGCGGAAACACAACGTTGGCCGCGGCCGTAGCAGCGGCAGACGAGTGAGCGTGTCCCCCGTGGTTCCCAAAGCCGCTGTCTCGTGGCGCGCTGGCCTCGGTCAGGCTCAGCATCGGCGGGCTCGTCGGGCCTTTGCCCCCGCTACCCCTTCGGACCCCGTCGTTCGGGTCGCCAGGGAAGGGAACCGTCTGCGAGCGCTGTCGCGAGTGGTTCTGATGCGACATGACTGCGGCCTGCGCCGCTATCTGGCTCGCCGACATGCCAGCGTTGGAAGCAGACGCAGCTGCAGCTGCAGCGGCGGCCGCAGAGGCCGAGATAGAGGGTGGGCCACCGTGGTGTGTCATTCCGATATGCGACGACAGATTCGACGTGCTCATGGACGGTAGCGATGGCTCAAACGAGCCCTGCGTAGCCGAATGCTTTCGCGAATGTCCCTTGAGCAGCGTCGCCGGAGACCCCTGAGTAACGGCCCGTGTCCCCGCCGGTCTGGAAAAGTTATGATGTCCGAGGCTCGCGCTGCTCGAGCTCGCAGCGAACTGCTGGTATATGGGGGTCGCTGGGGAGGCGGGTTGTCCCTGAGGCTGCCTGGACTTTGGTATCGTGATGGAAGGGCGAGGGGTAGTGGCCTCCTCGTCGTCCGAGGCGTCGACGCGGCGCAGGCCAGCAGCGGCAGGTCGTGAGGATGTCGAGAGCTGGGCGGAAGAGTTGGATAGGGGGGAGAAGCTTCCTGGCCCGCGGGGCTGAGAGCGTGAGGGTTGCATTGTTGTTTATGCGACGACGGGGTCCCGTTGTTACATCTTCATCATGAACAGACAGGGCTGTGGGGAGGTTCGGCCGTTTCGAAGAGGGGGCCGTGGACTTTTGTAGATGGTCTGTGAGGTTGTAGATGTTTGTGCGACGCTAATGGTTGATGCTTATCGATTGCAAGGGAGAGAAGCTGAGGTTGAAGTGTCGTTAACGGTGAGAGCTGAGCCCCATGTTCCGTTTGGTATCTTACCTTATCCTGGGGTGCATGGATGTCAAAATGTGGCGTTCCTCGATAAACCCCGCGCCAACAGCTCCAAAATCTCCAACACCACTTTAACATCCATCACCAACAATTGTCCACTCAAGTTCGGATTACGCCTTATCAATTAAACAGCCAACATGTCGCAACCAGCTCTCACAGCAGACTACTCTTCCCCTCTCAGCGAGCCCTTCAACGTCTCCCACACCCTCCTCGCCATCTCATCCTCCTCCCCCACAACCGACAAGACATCCTACCTCGAAGCCCTCCGCGCCTCGATCGCAGACACACAGGCAACGATAAACAAGGAGCTCACGGCTCGAATGGAGCAAGACAAAGCAAGAGACGCCGCTGCCGAGGCGAAAGAGGAAGAAAATTACGGCGAGGAGGTGCAAGAAGAGGAAGACTGAACCTTGAACACAAAAACACACCTGCCAAATGTCAACGACAACATGTGTTTATTTACGAGGGGTATTGCAAAGAAATATCATACTGGCTGCCACCGATCCAATCCATGCAAATGCTCATCAACACCAACATCCACTCGACCGTGGAGTCGAGCTGCGCATCCCCTAAACGACCCAAGTCGAAAGCAAAGAAGAAAAAACTCCCAGACACACACACACACCAAAAAAAAAAAAAAAACGACCTTCTAGAATCCCCTACCCCAACTTGGCGCCCGCGATCTATCCACCTTGTTCCCCGTTGCCTGGTTCAGGCATCCATAGTGTACCACGGTGTTGTCCGGCAATACCGCCACCACGCTTCCGCCGATGCGCATGCCGCCTCCGAGCTTCTTGTGGCAGACGAAGCAGTGTCGCTCATCTGTTATTGATACGTGCCTGTTGCGTCCGCCCTGGCCGCCCTGAACGTCGTCACCCAGGTGTAGTCGCGCTGCGATGGAGATTCCCTCAGCTTGGCGCAGTCCCGCCACAATCCTCGCTTCGTTCACGAGGCTGTTGGCCGAACGGATGCGGCCTCGGAAGTAGGATTCAAGTGACCGCACAGGGAGGTCATCAGGGATAAGTCCCAGCGTTGACTTTGCTGGGAGGCGAGATCCATGCTTGGAAAGGAGGTCCAGTGCTGGCTCAAGGTTGGGCTTGTTCGGTGGTGATGGCTGCAGGTAGAGCGACAACAATGTGTGGTAAATGGACGGTGTTGTGTTTTCTGGATCCTCTCCTGCATCGTCCCTTGCATTCGGCTGGGATGATGGAGTAGTATCCTGAGTCAAGTTGACCCGATTACAGTAGCTATAAATGTTAGCTGGTGAACGAGTACAAGGCACATTGCAAGACATACTCTTCAGCTTTCTGGTAATCCTTCATCTTGAACACATAAATCTCAAGTGCCTGCTTGTGCTGGCCCATGTTGCTCAGCACTACAGCTTGCGCCTCGTAGAATGCCGAGTCTATCACTGTTAGAACAACTACCACTCCAGCAGGAATAGGGGTAAATCTTACCATCCCTTGGGATCAGCCCGAAAGCCTTGCTTAGGCTGTAAACCTGCCTAGATTCCCGCAAGAATGTGACAAATCGGTCCAGCAAAGCATCCCACTCATCACCCCGCTGCATTTGCTTCAAGTTCTTGACATAAAGCTCTACCAGGCGGTTGTGAAGATCCGGCGTCATGTCTTCCAACTCGTTGATGACGTGCTCCAGATATCGACCCTCCAGCCGCATGTCCACGTCATGTAGAAACGCCACGACCTTCTCACGTGGTAGTGTTTCTGCGTTCTCTGTATCGCCGATGAAGATCTCCAGAGCCTCATCAGGACTGGTCTTGAGTGTCCACTCGGCATGTTCCAAGATCAGGTCGATTTCAGACGGAGGTAGGTTCTTGAGATACTGGATAGTACGCTCTGGTCCATGGAGAGTTGGTGCTGCCTCATTTGGTTCTTTAGCAGAGCCAAATCTGCGCAGCAACTCCAATGCCTCCTTATGTAGCTTTTTTCCATAGAAGAAATCCACCAGCTCTGTGTAGCGGTTGTGTTCCAAAAGTTTCTCGTTGACCACGTTAGGATCGCAGAAATTGGGAATTCGGAACAGTGAGCCCGCCAGAGTTGGCCGAGAGAACATATAGGCACGGAATAGAGTCGTGTCAACAAGCCGAAAAGTATTCCGGAACTCCTCTTCCATCTTCTTTTCGGACTCATCGAGTCCCATCCTCAGGAAGTTCTCTGCAACGTCTTCTGACGAGCCATTGCGTTCGCTTCGGGGCTTCAAGTTTCCAGTAACAGGGTCAATGACTCTCTGAAGTCGAGCACGAGTCCCTGCAAGGTAACTGTTCAGCTCCAGGACAGCATTCATCAAATCCTTGTCCTTGAGTGGCTTATCCTCGTTTGACTCCGTCTCTTTGACGCTCGCGGTGTCATCGGCCTCAGGCGTTTCCCTCTTGGAGATAATGGACGCCGTGTCGGATTGAGGTTTTCTGTAACTACCGGTAAAATACCGACCGAAGCCCCCCTTGGCTACAGGCGAAGGTGATTCATGAGGTGGCTCGGGCGACTCTGGAGTGCTTGGTCGTGTCCCGTTGGTCTTCTTCGGAGATCCAGGGGCTTCCTCCTCCTTCTCTTCCTCCTCACGACCTGCCCATGCCGATAGTTCTCCTGCAATTTGAGGAGGGTACATCTTGAGCACCCGTTCAGGAGGTGCGTGCACAGTGTCCTCATTGAAGAGATCCATAGACTGTCGATATCTCTTCTTCTTGAATAGCATCTCGGCCTTGAGCATTTTGACTTCCCGAAGCGTCTGGGTCTTGTCCTTCAGTAGAGCATCCTCCAGCATCTCGAGAATGCTTATGGCTTCGTCAAATTTGCCACCGTCCACCAATTCCTGAATTTGGGAATCATAGTCTGTCGCGTCCATCTTCCACACGCACCGCTCGCTCGAGATATGGAAGCCCTTGCCGGCATGGGCCAGGCTCACTGTAGGCGGTGGAAAGTGAAGCTGTGCTGCTCCTGGAAGAGCCAGATTTTGCAAAAGTGAAAGGGTAGACGGATTCCGGACTTCGAGGGAGCCCTTTGACGGAGCTTGCAATGCGAGGATATAGGGGTACGAGTACCCTATCGACTCTGGAGCTGACTGCCAAGGAATCTGCCGCCTCTCCAAAGGCTTCCCGTCATCGTCGATAAACAATGTGTTGATATCCTTCGCGAGCAGCATCTCTCCTTCTGCCAGCTTGGCTGCCAACGGCTTGGGCATGTATCCTCCCAAACCCATATAACCCATTCCAGCACTGCTCATAGCACCGAAGCGGCTCGTCTGTCCAGCTGCAGGGCCTGCCCCGGGGCTCACGATCTCCTCTATTTCACGAGTCACGACGTTGACCATGACATATCCACCGTTCATGCCGCACACCAGTTTCGTTGCGCTCGCCCATGTCACGGACCGTATCGACTCGGCCAGGATAACCTCACCAACATCCTCCGCTAGCTCGCTCTCGTGCCAGCTCCATAACAATAGCTTTCTCTTGACCGCAACCGCCAATCTGCTTATAATCTCGGGGATGCCCGTGTCCGGATCCTTGACGATATTCGATGTTACGGCAAAGCACGACGCGTTCTTGGTTCGACTCAGTGTCTCGACGAGCTCGTAGGTCTGCAGATCGTACAACGAAACGTGATAGTTTGAGAGCGACACGATCGTGTTTGCTTCCTTGATTATGGCAAGCTGCTCAATGGAGCGCGTCGAGAAGCGTTCAACCTCACGCAGCAGGTCAGTGGGCTTCGTGGGCGCCGCAGGCACCACGGGTACCTTTAGAGGGGCAACGTCCCCGTTCGTAGGAGATTCCGGGGCAGCATTTTTATCGGCGGAACCGTTCGTAGGTTGGTCGGGGAGCTCGTTGAGGCGGTAGACACGGAGGGCGCCGCTGTTAAGGCCGACGAGAACACGGTCACCTAAGATCAGGTCAATCACAGCTCATGCAGCAACAGCCATTGTCTACAAGGAGACAATACAGAAGCACAGAAAAGTCTCATACCGTACGCGAGGATCGTCTCGATCTTGGACCTGTCCCGCTGGCGCAGCTCGATGATGGGACGGGCTGTGAAGGCGGAGAGCATGGCGCCGGCCAGCTCGAAGCTGTGATGGCTATCCGGAGAGGAGGCGCATCAGATGAGGGACAAGTGGCAAAGGCGCAGAGTTCTCTAGAACCGAGCAAGGACACAGAGATGCTTGGTATCAGTTGTGTTGCCGCCTGGACAATTGTGAATTTGTTGGGTGCCGGAATCTGGGGCAGGGTCATGCCGCCCTCGGCGGGAACATCGACGTCAACGGATGGCCAGAGCTTCTTGCATTACACAGTAGCACAGTGCAAGCTCGCACTCATACCAGGCAACTGTTGATGAGACAACTTGAATTCCAACAATTTCCTCCTCTACGTTTCAAAATGCAACTCGTCTATCGCGCACTTTGTCTATACTTGCTTGATAATATTGTAATTCTTCCAGATGCCAATAAAAACCACCATAGCCGAAGCCATAAAAACACCATCAGAACCTCATGTTCATTCTCTCATCCACAAACTCCAAATGTCTCTCTCTCCTTAGTCAAGTCCAGCAACTTGCATAATTCCGTATCCCAGAGTCACGACCACAATAAGAGTCATGATACTGCTTGGCACACCACGGCTGATGAAATGCTTGACCTGCAGATACCGCTGGCCAAAGGGATCTTCCTTCATGATGGCAGCTGTAATATGTTAGCTCAAATTCAACTTTCAAACCATACAAAAACTTACTCATGTTGGGGAAACCACTCGTGGGCAAGCCCATGGCAGCACTGCACATGAGAACGCCTCCCATGACAAGCAGATTGGGGTGTGGCTGGTCCATGGCAACACCAACGTCAAACACGAGCGGCAGGAAAATCAAGGCAGCCACTGTGTGACTGATGAAGGTGGCAATGACCAAGATCAGACCCGAGAAGACAACCAGCACACCGTACAAGCTCATACCCTCCACCTTCTGGGAAACTATCTCGGCAAGCGTATGCAGGAGACCTGACGACCGGACAGCCTTACCCAGAGACAGACCTCCAGCAGCGAGGATGATGATGGTCCAAGGAAAGTTGTTAAAGTCCTCCTTTGTCAGGATACCGATTCCAAAGAAGAGCACAATGGGGATGATGGCAATGACTCCCATATCTCCAAACTCGGCCTCAAGCTGATGGCTGGCACACCACAAAGCAATGGTAGCAACGGTGACAATGGTCACAAACCACTGGAGACCCGTAAACTTCTCCTTGACCGGTCGAATGGGGGCAATCGTCGTGCCCTTGCCAGGCTGGAACGTCACAAGTAGGAGAAGCCAAATCAGGACGATCGAAACAGCGCCAACAGGGATGACGATGAAGAACCATTGGAGCCAGGTTGGAGCAGGCTGCATGATACCCATAGCAACCACGTTCTGAGGCGACGCAATGGGAGAAAGCATGCCACCAATGTTGGAGGCGAGCGCAATACCAATGATGACCGCCTTGGACATGTTGGAGTCTGAGGGCAAGGTCCGAAGCATAGGCTGGTCCACTGTCAGTTTTGTTACTCATGGTATGCCTTAAGTTAACTCACCTCAATGATTGAATAGCAAAGGACTGGCGCAGCCACGTTGCTGATCAGCATAGATGCAAAAGCAGCCACAAACATGTTGGCGATCAGGACCGTCCTGGGCTGAGTACCAGCCTTGCTAAGAACCAACGTAGCCAATCGTTTGTCGATGGTGCACTTTGATAGAGCCGCAGCCAGAGTGAAGCCACCAAGAAGAAGCATAATAACGGGCGTCCACATGGCAGCAAAGATGGCTGATGTGGCTTGCTTGGAATCAAGACGCCTCTGGGGCTTGCCAGGGGTCTCATCGCGGACAACACGAAGGACAACAGAAAGGAAGGGAATCAATAATGAAGTAACAAAGAGAGGAATGGTCTAAAAAGCTGTTAGCATCCTGCCAGTTGAGACGAGAACTATCATGAAAGCTTACCTCGGTGGCCCATAGCAAACTGACAAACACCAACATAGCCAGGCAGTTTTGCTGCTCGGCCTTCTCCATGATGGGGAGCAAAAGAAGAAGGAAGAAGATGGTCATGCAAATGATGAGAGTCCACAAGGACGAGCTGGCCAGCCACGGCGGCACCGTGATCCTACCAAAAGGCGTGCGGATCTGAGACTTGATGGGAGCCTTGGCTTCATCACCTTGCAGCCTCCTAGTGATGTTGCCTCTCTCCTGGCCGAGGAGCGCCTGGCCCAGTCCTGCAGCTTCAGCTCTACGCTCAATGCCAATGAGATCTCTCCACACAGTGTTGCGCTCCCAGACAACGTGCTCTCTAAGGTGAGAGCGGAGGTCCTTACGGGCCAGCTGCTCATCTCCACCAGTGACAACCTCAGCGTATGCCTTTTCCATCTTGGCAATATTCTCCTCAATGAGATTCTTAGTCTCATCCTTGAAGGGATATGCAGAATCAACATAGGCCTGGAGGTACGACGTCTTGAGCTCCTTGTCGAGGATCTTGTCAAACTTCTTGAGGACCTTGCTGAAACCGGTGCGGTTGAGTTGGATATACGACTTGAGCTCACACAGCGACACGTAGAGGCTGATGATGCGCTTCTTGAGCATGATGCCAGACGAGAACATCCCAGAAGAGAACATGAGCGACTGGTCACCATAGTCGTCGGCCGTGGTGCTGTGCCTCCGCGCTCCAGCTCGACCAAAGTCGCTTGAAGCATTGAGGTCGTTGGAAGGTGGCTTTATGTTAGGAAGCGTCCTCCTGCGTGCTCCACTGCTTCTTCGTCTCGTCAGACCGGTCGTCTCGTCTTCGTCGCTACCGCTATCCTCGTTGTCGGAGCTGCGGCTCTGGGGACTTCTGGATCGGAAGCCGTTCCGACCATCGCGGCGGCTCGATGAGGAGAGGCGTCGCATGTAGCGATTGTCGGCGATGGCTGACTCGGCTTCGTCACCTACATCGCGTAGGAGCTGGGCGGCTTCCTCAAGAAGCTCGCCTTCCTTGGAGACGTAGAAAGAGCAGATCTTTTCGAGCTCGACGTCGAGGGCCCTGGTGAAGACCTCTTCTGGGCCTTCATGATTTATGAGGGGTCTCGACTCGGCATCGCCAGCACGGGCTTGGTGGACAGTCTTTTCGAGCTGGTAGATTCTGCGGGTGGCAATCGTGTTAGCCTAGAGATGGCATGATAGCAAGCAACAAAGGGAGGGCTGACGTACAGCTTCTTGAGATTGCTGTAAGCAATGTAATGGCTGCTCCAGTCAGGAACAGCATTGAACTGGATGCTGTGAGAGAACTTCATCTCGTCCTGCTCTTCAAGCCAGCGGCGCTTGTCGTCTCGTTTGGCCCGTTTCCGGGATTCGCGATCAGCGGCGTCGTGTCGAGCCTGGATGGGCGGGTAATCGACGAGCTCAAACTGCTCTCCGCCGTGGTCGCGTGGCAGCACAGGGACGGGGGCTGTCTCGTCGTCGTGGTCTAGCAGGGAGACGTCTCTCCCTCCTCGTGTCGGTCGGTTGTCGTTGTCGTTGAAGCCGGGTCGCGGGCTCTGAAGGGCGGAAGGGACAGCGCCGGGTACGGAGGAGGGATTGTCGGGGGAGGATGGGGTCGGAATGGTTGCGACTCCAGAGACAGAACAAGGGAAGGGAGAAGCGAAGAGGAGGAAGGATTCAAGGTTAGGGCTTTTTCAACGGATCAAGAACAAGAGGCGGAGGTTGTGTGCCTGTGACGAACGGCATGTGGTCCAGTTCGGTGCAATTGTGCGTCCAGTCAAGCCCGGCAGCGTCAGTGTCCAGTGTGTCCAACAAGCAGGCGCGGCGCCAAAACCCAAGCCCGCCAAACCTAGGATGATATCCACCTTCTACCGTTGGAGATGGAGATGGGGGCAACCTTTGACTTGAGGTGGGTGATGGTAGCCTGTACTGTACCCAGAAAAAAACTTGGTGTGTACAGCACTAACACCCACCCTTGGGTCCGTAGCGTCGCAACCCGCTGGCGGATGTTAGATGGTGACCTGATCCTTCGTTCTGCACTGTGATGATCTTGCAACACAAGTTTTGCAGGCAAAAAAGAAGTGAGGCTTGGCTGCAGCACAGGCAAAGCAGTGACGACACGTCTCGTGAAGGATTGAAATACCCAGAGCAGAACAAACTGGAAGAGTGACAGATAGACAGCAAGGGGTACGCAGTACTTGCTTGAAAGGTACTTGCGCTTGGCTCGTAATAGGCTGGGCCTGATTCGCACCCATGTACACTGACGTCGATGCTTGTTCTGGACACCGAGTCTTGCATGATGTACCCACAGCGAGACCCTGGAATGCGATTGACCCTGTGCGAATGCTTGAAGTGTCTGTGTCTATTCAAAGTGCATGACTTTTTCCTGAGGTTGTTGATTACTTCTTCGTATTGATATCGGTTCAGGGGACGGCTACCTGCAAGAGCTAAGAAAGGCGGTAACAACGTGTAGGGTGTCCGAGATTCATCATATGATAGCCCCCGTGGGCAAATCCCCTGAATTGACAGGACAGCTTCTCCATGCTGTGCAGCCTCTACGGACCACGGCTGAGACAGTGAGACATGCTTCCCAAAGGGGATCAAGGTCAGGTGCCGAGTTGGAGGCGTGGGGGCCAGGATGGATGGGAATAGCACGGTGCCTCCAACTCCAAGGCTTACTCCAACATAAACATGCCGCAGACACCAGACATGAATGAAACTATCAACACATCAGGCTTGTCTCGTATAGTTGTTATTTTTCTTGTACAATGTCCAATCTCGACTAGGTAAATTACATATACTGGTATCTCAAATTGTCTCCTCGACACATCAACTCTATGAAACTGAAGTCAAATCCTTTAACTGCCCAGCATCTGCTGCAAAGCATTCGTGCGATACGTCTCGCTCCTCTCCACAAGCTCCTCGTGCCGTCCCTTCTCAACAACCTTGCCGGCCTCCACCATGAAGATGACATCTGCCTTGCGTACCGTATGCAATCTGTGGGTAATGGCTATGACCGTGATACCACGTGCCACACGCTCCAGGCCTTCCTGCAGAGCACGCTCGCTCTCAGCGTCTAGCGCACTTGTACTCTCATCGAGGAGCAGCAGCTTTGGCTTACGCACAAGGGCACGCGCAATTGCTAGGCGTTGACGTTGTCCTCCCGAGAGCCGAGAGCCGTTTGGTCCGCACTCGGTTTCGTAGCCGTCAGGCAGCTCCATGATCATGTCGTGAATGTTGGCTAGCTTGCATGCTTCATGGATCTCCTCGTCTGTTGGGCGATGGTCTGGTGTAGCACCGAGTGCCACGTTGAATCGAATCGTTCCGTCAAAGAGAGCACAGTCCTGAGGCACCACAGCAATGTCGTGGCGAAACTCGGTGCCTTCGCGGGCGCAGATATCGTCCCCGTTGATCTCAACAGTTCCACTCGAGGGTCGATACATGCGCTGTACCAGGGACATGATAGTCGACTTGCCAGCACCCGAAGGGCCAACAAGACCAACAAACTGTCCTGCTTGGATGGTGAACGACATGCCCGTGAGAATCTGGATATGAGGCCGAGCAGGGTACGCAAACTTGACGTCCTTGAAAACAATAGTAGCGCCCGTGGTGCTACCACTCTTAACAGGAGCTTCTGCCCGTGCTTCGATATCCTCCTTCTCCGTCTCCTCAATGGCTAGGGTCAGCTTGCGCTTCTTGGCCTGATCCTTTGAAGATCCGATGTCGATCAAACTCAGGATTCGCGAAGCCGCAGCTCTAGCTCGAGACACTTCAGGGGCAAGACTGAACATTTGACCCCAGAGCTGTGCGCTGACCAACATACAGATGAGAATGATGAAGAACTCTCGCTGCGTGGCCTCACCCTTGGTGATTCGGTTCGATCCCCACCAGTACGCAAAGGCGTAGATCAGGTTTCCAGTGCTGTTTGCGATGGCAAGCCACAAGTTGGCATACATGGAAGCAAAAGTCATCTCCTTTCGAGGTCCCTTGAGTGCACGTCGGTATGATTCCATAATCTCGTGCTCGATAGAAAGCGAAGAGATGGTCTTAAACGAGTTAACAGCCTCCACGGAGATGCCCACAGCACTAGAGAAGGCGCCGGCATGGCGACGCTCGAACTGTGAGAGAGATCGAAGTTGCATGATACCAGAGCCGAGAAGAAGAGGAACGACAACCAGGCACACAATGGCAATCTTCCAAGCAACGATGTGCGAGAGAATGATGGCGACGAGGAAGTTAACCACGATCGAAAAGATGGTGCCGATGATAGAGCCACTAAAGCCACCCACGGCAGCAGCATCGGACGTGATAACAGACATAAGGGCAGTAGGGGTACGTCCCTCGGACTGGTGCCAATCAAGATCTTGCTCATACAGAGACCGGAAGCAGAGAACTCGGATCTTGTACAGCAACTTCTCGGCAATCATGCCAAAGCCAGTCCAGCTCGTAGTGTTGGCCAACAGCTCCACGCAGGCAACCATGAACCACATGCCTCCAAAGAACTTGCCGGCCCACAGGATGTCGTCGGCAGTGTTGCAGGGGCTCACGTTGTCGATAGTGTAGCCAAAGATGAGACCAGCAGACGAGAAGGTCAGACCGACGATACTGGCAGCCAGGAGGCAGATCAGGATTTGGAGGATGTATGGTCGCGCCATACCACTGATGCTCTTGATGACCACCCAGGCTGACTTGTTAGAGTCCAAGGCGGCATCTCCATCAGGACTAGTCTCCTTGTCCTTGTCCTTGACCGTTTCCTGTTCCTTGACTTCCTCTTTCTTTGTCTCGACAACCTCCTCCTTCTCCACATCCTTAATCTTGATGTCGCCAATGGTTTCCTTTTCCGAGTAGATGCCCTCACTCGACTCTCCAACAGTGCTAGTGATGGAACCTGCATCCTCGGCGTCGACAGTCTGCAGACGAACCATGCTAGCATATGAGCCGTTCAGCGCCATGAGCTCCAGGTGATTTCCTTGCTCGATAATATCGCCATTATTCATGACAATAATGTTGTCGGCGTTCTTGATGGTTGACAGGCGGTGGGCGATGGCAATGACAGTTCTGTTCTTGGCGATAGATTCGATGGCTGTCTGGATCCGACGTTCACTAGCAGAGTCCAAAGAAGCAGTGGCCTCATCAAGAATGAGAATCTTGGGGTCTCGAATCAAGGCACGGGCAAGGGCAAGTCGCTGTCGCTGGCCACCGCTCACGAGCTTTCCACCAGTGCCGACTTGTGTTCCGTATCCATTCTCAAGCCTCTCAACAAATCCAGCTGCATCTGCCAGCCTAGTAGCCTCCTGTACTCGGTCAACGAGATCGATCATATCCTGGCCGAAGCCCTGAGCAGCAGTCTTGAGGTCCTCGCCGTTCCGCAGCTTAGCAGCCAATTCAGCAAGACCAGTACCCAGGATAGTAGCTCTGAATCGCTGATGGTCAGGCTGAGGAGAGTTCATGATACCAAGAGCGATGTTCTCGATGATCGAACGGTCCAAGAGAGAGGGTTCTTGCTGCACCAGACTCATGTGACTTCTCAAGCTCTTGACATTGAGATCCTTGATGTCGCGCCCATCCAGGTAGACTGTTCCTTCTGTTGGATCGTAGATGCGGGAAGTGAGACCAGCGACAGTCGACTTGCCGCTTCCAGATAATCCAACAAGTGCTGTATGCTTCCCGGCAGGGCATTCAAACGAAACACTCTTTAGAACCTTGTGATGAGGTCGAGAAACGTAGGCGAACGACACATCTTTGAATGACACGGTTCCTTCGATCAAGGCAAGCTTCTCGCCATCCTCGGAGCCTGAATCAATTGCTGCTGGAGTGTCCATGTCCTGTCTTAACTTTTCGAAAGCTCCAACTGCGCCAGCGATAATGGGTAGCAGCGGTGCAATACCTCCAAGAATGACACAAGCTAAGAGACATGTCAGTAAACGGGACTTACAACGGGTAGAGAGAATACGTACCATCGACTAACAGCAGAATGACGGTATAGATATCACCAACCGAGATGTCGCTCTTTCCCTCGACTGTTCTAGCAACCTGCTTACTACCCTGCCAGAAAGAGAGGGCATTGGCAGAGTAGGCAATGAAGTAGAGCATTCCAGCCTGAACAGCAGCAACAAAGGCCTTGTTGGTGCCTTGCTTACGAGCGCCCTTCATCCTCTCAGCAAAGATGGCTTCAAGACGAGGGCCAGCGCCAAACGCCTGGACAACCGGAATATTGGATAGAACCTCGGAGGCGATTGAGGAAGCCGATGCGATCCTTTCAGACATGGCGCCCGTGAACTTGGCTGTGAAGAAGCTGCCGACGCCTCCAAGTATCAAAAAGGCCGGTACCAATGAAACAAGAATTCCAGCCAAGGTAGAATTCTTAATAAAGGCAACGACGTATGAGGAAATGAAAAAGGATATGCAAGCCATGCAGATGCCGACCTTTTCAGAGGTACCCGACTGAATGGCTTGAATATCGGAGTTGAGGCGAGATGAGATCTCGCCTGCTTGCCTCTCGTCGAAGAAGGTAGCATCCTGCAAGAGAATGCTCATGAAATAGCGATCGCGAAGACGGGCCTCGAGGCGGCGACTGAAGAGGGACCAGCTGACAATGTAGATATAGATGAGGGCGAAGCTCACTATGCCGATGTATGTGATCTGCAGGACCTTCTTGTTTATGCTATCCTGAAGTTCGTCTGGGGTCTGCTGGCCCACAATGTCACTGCTGCTGCAAGAAGCTTTGTTGAGGTCGTTGACGACCTGACCGAAGATGATACCCATTAAAGGGAACGGCGCACCGGCGGCGATGGCGGAAATGCTGCCAACAATGAGGAGAAGAATGTCGATCCATGATGGCTTGGCATAGAAGAGAAGTTGAAAGTAGGTAAAGAATGACTGAAAGGTCTACGAAAAGAGGTCTTAGCAGATGACCAGACGCTTTCCCATATTCAAACTGACCTTGCGCTTTTCCACTGGGGGGGTCTGAGAGGTCGCAGACACAGACGATGATCTTGTAGAAGGTCGCGGCGAGTGAGTAGGTTGGCGCTCGATGGTCGCAGTATTAACTGCCTCGGTTACGTTCTCGGTAGAGGCCGGCGCGTCCTTCGTGGTCACGTCTTTGGCTGGCGCATCATCCACGGCAACATTCTCGACAGTGTCCTTGGGAACATCTACAGACGCGACGGCAGGAGTCTCGTTGGAGGGTTCTTTCTTGTCGGCAGCATCGTTCTGCTGCTCGGGTGAAGCTGGAGCCATCTTGGCCAGGCGTTACTTGTGATCGTAAGATGAAGCTCCGAGGCTCAGATGGACAACTCCCAAACCATGATCCCCTTCTCACAGTAAAAGAGGCACAAAGAAGTGAAAACTCAAGAGACTGAAGGTAGAAAATTATTCTGCGCCGTTGGCAGTAATGGTGGTGATGAGCCAAGGAGATCCTATTCGGTTACGACGCGCAGATCGGTTCTTTACTGTATCTTGGCGCGACCTGATGAACCATGCTTTAACAACAGGCCCTGCATGATCCTAGTGAGGAAGAGGTAAAGTAAACGGAGACGGAGACGGAGGCGGAGACTGCAGAGCCTCTGATGCGCCGAGTCAAACAAGCATAACGAACTGACGGGCCCTTGGTTGTCCCTTTGGCTCATATCTTGGCATCTCTAACGGGAATCGAGCCGAAGGAACTAGACGAGGAGGGGAGGAAGCCCCCCACCAGATTGACAGCATCGACATGACATGTGCTGGTGTGTGGTCCGTTGAGGCTTTACTCAGTTCGGGTTTCTGTGAATCAAAACCATGGCCTGCTCAGCCCTTGGTGGACGAGTAGCCAAATTGGGGTTGACAGGGGATGAACTTTGAATGCGAGTGAGTGCTCCTAGCTGAGAAGAAGGGAAGGTGAGCATGGGGGGCCATGGATATGAGCATGGATGGTCTGCTTTAGATGGTCCGTGGAGAGGGTGAAGGTGGTGGTGGAGTTGTGCTCGAGGGTAAAGGTTGGATGTTCAGATGTCGAGGAAAGTACCTCGCATGTTCCTTCCGCACCAACCGAGCCTGGCTCCGCTACGGACACGCCCTTCTCCGGGCGCCCACTTTCCACTCCCTAACAACTCATCAGGAGCCGTGTTACGGGTACGCTATACCAGTTTCCCCTCTGGACCTGGATGGACGGGCAGAAGGCATGATCCTTTGTCATCTCCTTCTTGGCTGCTGCCAATGATGGCGGAAAACACTGAGCGGCGCAAATTTCCCAGCGTGGAGCCGTCCCAAGGGCTTCAAGCCCAGCCTCATGCTCGTACTGGTCAGGATTGGCTTCTCCAGGGGCACAAGCAGACTAGCCAAGGATTTTCGGATCAGATAAAAATTTTTGCCTCGTGGGATGGGCAAATCAATCAGCGAGTTTTGCCAAGTTTGTGCCACCCCCTTGAGTTATCTGATCTTCCGCCCCGACCATCGGTCACCGAATCAATCTCGGCATCCCCAACGCCTCTTTTCATGGTTCACCGGCATTACACTGTGGGAGAAGGATCCGGGACAGCGACTTCGGGACTCAATGCCGGCATCGCAATGAAGAGAAGAGCATGGGAAGCTGTCAATGGCCACTCATGCTGTAGGAAGGGTTTCCTTTTTCTACCAAAGAGGACCAAGGGGGCTTCCTGCTAAGTGCAATGTAATGTGACGCTGCAAAAATGGCTCAGGACCTGGGGCTTTCGGATTTCCGATCGACCCATTTGGCGTCAACTCTTGGCAAGCTGTTTGAAGGAATGGCTACAGAACCTTTTGATTCCTTCCTTCCCATCCACGTGAACAAAGCATGATGATGGCATCCACGCTAGAAGGTCGTATTTGCACATTCGTGGTCTAGTCTGTAGATCGGTCCTCTTGGTCGGTCCGGCCTTCGATCAGATAACGGTATGGCACTGTGCCCTCCCGTCGCAGCCAAGCATTCCTTCGCAAGGATGGAAAAATCAGATCAGGTGGAACAAAACAGTCCCGGGTGGAATTGTTTGCTTTTTTGGTCATTCATCCTAGTCTTTTCAGTCAGCGTCTCGTCATTCTGCTTCAATTCTCCCGCGTATTCGTTCTGTCTTCCAGTCATGTTGAGCTGGCACGGGTGCACGTGCTCGGGTACGTACCGGCCCTCCGAGGTCGTCCCCAGGGGCTTGCGGCGTCTGGGACGGATCTGATAACTTTAACTCCACAATTGGGAGCATCACCAAATCCCAACGCCCGCGCCGTCCAAGGAGCCATGGAGCCTGCCCCACGGCGATGCCTCTGTTTGACTGGCTCCGGCCCGCATCGGCTCCTTGATTCTCGCTGTCCCGGGCACTCTGAGTAGGCCGCTTGTCACGGAAATCCGATGGGGAAGATGGCTCGTCGTTTGTTAGCCAATTCCGAGGCCAGGTTACCCTTGATCCGACATTGGCGCTCCTTCCTCTCGGTCCAAGGTTGCTCGCTGTCCGCTGTCTCGGAGAGCCTACTGGCCTGCCTGTCAACTGTACTGTGCGAGTGAGCCAGCGGTAGCAGAGACCGCCCTGCCGCGCTGCGTCACCAATCCCGCCGCTGTCGCCTTTTTACTCTTGGGGAAACTTGTTGAGGGGGAACCTTGCTTTTATTTCCGCTCGTCTATATTCCCGTCTTTCCTCTTCCTCTCGACTATTTCTTCTTCCTTCCTCAACCTCCTCCATCTTCCCCATCTTTCAGCTCATGTTCATCTCCCGAGTCTCTACCAGATTCTCGGAACACTTGCTGACGGCCCCCCACGTTTCTGCTTGCACTCACACCACGCGAGCCTTTTCGTCCCGTGCCTGGGCCTCATCTCGTCCAACTGCCATCGTACAATCGACGCTTCAGCTCCGTGCAAGAGCCATTCCCGTAGCGTCAAGTCCCCCGCTTGCATACCAGAATCGTCCCATATTCCACCATCCGAAGTTCTTTGCCAGCGCCACCACAATGGGCTCACTCCCTGACGCATCCCACGCTGTGCGTGTCCTCGTTCTCGGCGGCTGCTATGCAGGCCTGTCTGCTGCTGTCAATCTGCTCGATCTGAGCCAGGGATACTCGCCCCGCATGAGCTCCGAGCCTTACATCCACCACCCCAACCTGCCTCACTTTGACATTGAGATTACCATTGTCGATGAGCGAGATGGCTACTGTGAGTAACATTAACCCGTGTCTCCGCTTTTCAGCTGGCCTCGGCATCGTATAAGAGACCGGATTGCTGACTGTGATGCTGCAGACCACTTGATCGGCTCACCTCTGGCCCTGGCCGATTCGGAGTATGCCAAGAAGAACTGGGTCAAGTTCTCGGACATTCCTGGTCTTGACTCCCCGAGCATCAAGATCATCCAGGGCTCCGTCACCGACGTTGACCTTACCGCCAAGACTGCCACCGTCGCGGCCTACCTCACCCAGGAGAAGAGCACCCACCAGTATGACTACCTTGTCTCTGCCACCGGTCTCCGACGTGTCTGGCCTGTTGTTCCTCAGTCCTTGACCCGCAAGCAGTACCTGCTCGAGGCTGAGAACCACATTCAGGCTGTCAACCACGCTAAGGATGGCGTTGTTGTCGTTGGTGGAGGTGCTGTCGGTATTGAGATGGCTGCCGAGCTCAAGATGGTCAAGCCTCATGTCAAGGTGACCCTTGTCCACTCTCGAGACAAGCTCCTCTCCTCGGAGGGTCTCCCTGATAAGACCAAGGATGTTGCTCTTGAGCTGCTTCTCGAATCTGGCGTCGAGGTTCTCATGAACCACCGCCTGGCTTCCACCAAGAAGGTCGAGACCCTCGACGGCAGCGACAAGCATGAGATTGAGTTCACCAATGGCCACAAGATGTTTGCTAGTGAGGTCATTATGGCCATCTCTAAGAGTGTCCCCACCTCCAAGTACCTGCCTGCCGATGCCCTTGATGAGGAGGGATACGTCAAGATCAAGCCCAAGTGAGTGAAGGCCATCAAAGCACATACCTAACAACTAATAACCTCTCCTACAGCCTGCAGTTTGAGGACGGAACTCCCAACAACGAGTATCACTTTGCGGCTGGTGACATCGCCAAGTGGTCCGGTATCAAGCGCTGCGGTGGTGCCATGCACCATGGCCACTACACTGCGCAAAACATCCACCAGCACATCATCAGCCACCGAACTGGCGATGCTCCCAAGTACCATGAGCTTAACCACTTCCCTCCTGTGATCGGTCTGGCCGTCGGCAAGAAGGCTGTTGCTTCCAGCCCTGACTCTGGCACCATCTCGGGCGAGGATGTCGCCCAAGCCTACTTCAGGGATGATCTTGGCTGGACAAGTAAGTTGAATACCCAATTTAATCTTTCGATGGCTAGTCACTAACAAATCCGCAGTTTGCTGGAATTACATGCAGCTCGGTGGACGCAAGACTGATGAGGCCAAGGTCTAGGGTTGAAAATACATGGTTTTCAGGGGTTCGGCGTTATGGAATACAATAGGTAGGGTAGAACTTTGTTATGCCACGATGAGCGCATGTCGTGTATGACAATGAATAAGTTATGACATTCCATCAATTGATAATTGCTCATAGCCGATAAGCTTTGAGTCCAACCATCGCCATGTCTATGGTGTTAATGGATATGTTAGAAGACAACACCAGTGCGATAGATATTCTCTATTACAAACACTTAAAGTACTTTTTTATGATAACAGTCTCTTCCGAGCCGAACTACCCTATGTCAGAAGCTAAAGAGTGCTATTTATCAAATCGTAAATTCCATTTCATCAATAAAAAGGTTTCGGTCCAGGGTAGGGATACTCTTCGAGATCTGAAGTTTTTAGATGTAAACATGTAAATAAGGCTGGACAATTCATCTGGTGTGTTTATTGTGTTACTAATTTAAGTGCTTAACAGGAAGTTAATCGTGATGATGAGTGGATGAAAGACTGCTTGTAATGGATCGTTTATCAAACGATCAAAACTTTCACTATGACTAGGTATGTAATCCCGACTAACGATCCCGAATCCTATTATTTACGTTATCTTTTCCAAGATCATGCTCGTGATACTAGCATATCTAAGCACCATACTGATCCCCTTTCTTTTAGATAACCCGATCCCTGACCTGTTTGCGTTCCCCAACATCGTAGTCACGCCAAATAAGTACCAAGACAGCCGTGACGGCCGATACCGCAGTACCGGCAATCAACGTCATCTTCTGGACGACAGCGTACGACTCCTGGATGGCGAGGACGACGGCAAAGGACTGATACTTAACGGAAGCCATGGTGGCAGTCTGCTCGCAGATGACAAGGGTGCCACCAGCGAGGCCGATAAAGATCTGGAACATGACAAGGTAACCGACCTCGGTGTTGACATTTCGGAACTTGGGAATCAGGCCAATAGCAAGAATAGTGAAACCCACACAGGCCGGTGTTGTAGATGCTGCTCATCCATATCTGCTCCATGACTGCCAAGCCATTGACGACCTGAACGAAACTGGGAAAGTAGGCATCCCAGTAGTAAAAGCTGACAAGAATCGCAACGACCAGAGTGGAAGAACCGATGGCAGTGCGGTAGGTGGGTAGGTGGTAAGGCAGAAACTTGACCAGAGCGATCAACTTTTCCCATAGGACAAAGACGATGAGGAGGAGGCCAGCAAAGATGAAGAAACAGATGATGATGGGGGTCTTCTACTGCTCCTTCTGGTACGAGTAGAAGAGCGCAAATTTTGCCTGCTGTGATAAGCAACGGACCGACAGCGTCGAATTAGCGGACGAAGTGGTAGATGGACTCCCACCACTTGCGGTTGCTCTCACGCTTGGGCACTAATCCCATATGCTTGGCCCTGTAGTAGTGCATGAAGAGACAGACGAGAGGTAGCGTGACAGCAGGCGTAAATATGCAAAAGACGCCGTAGCCTTAACGGAAGCCGGGTCCTTTGAGGAAGGCTATGGTCATGTCACCCGTGATCCAAGTGGTGATGATGTAAGTAGACGAAGCATAGGCGATCATTAAACCTCGATTCTTAAGAGTAGACATATCTGCGATGAAGGTATGGAGGCTGAAATCGGCGCCATTGTATCTAACCAATTGTCAGTCAAGGTCAAGAGTGAAAGTGATAGATTGATAAAGACATCAGCCCAAGTCCCGATCGGGTTACTCCCAGGAGACTTGCAAAAGGGGCGCAGCCACATCCCACCGAAAATCCGGGGATGCCAAGCATAGCTCGTGTAAGGCTGAACTATCGACGACCGAGTGTGAATGTAAGAAAAAGAGACAAAACATACCCGACCCAGTAAAAGACCTGCGCTGCAACATATGCCTTGACACCGTTGCATCCAACCGTCATGACTAGGCCTATTGTGGGGAAGATGATGGACAAGAGATAGCCCTCAGGGCGGCCAAAGACATTCAAGACATTTGCCAGCGTGAGTTTGAAGACACCACCGGTGATGGGGCTGAAAATGTCAACGGGTGGTGTGAGAGAATGAGACTGGAACGTCGAGGTAACACAGGGCTTGAGGGCACCCCAGTTGGACTACTGCATAGGTAGAATCGAGAACGTAAATGACCCAGATTAAGATGCACACTGTGATGATAGCGGACCGAGTTCACACACTAGCCATGGCCGGCGTCTGGCATCGTGGCCAGCGACTTTACAGCGACTTCGGCCATGATTGAGAATCTGTTCCCTGAGATAACAATGAAGGGGGGTAAGAGACTGGAGGGAAGCAAGAGGGAAGATATCTACTCAAGAGCCAACCTCGCAATAGACTAAAGACTCATGGAGTGTGAGACATACGAGGAGAGACCGGGAGAGTAGGATCATCAATTAATACATATGCTAACAGATTGTCCCAGGACCAAAAAAGGTTAACTGCTTAATAGAGAGCTTGTCAAGCAGCCGGGACCTGAAGTTCCTGGAACCCATCCTCGCGTCGATATTGCGCAACGTCTTCCATATAACCGTTGTGCAACTGTTGCAATGAGTGGCCAGAAAAAGCGGGATCACCAAATGGATCAGAAACCCTGAGCCAACAGACATGATGAGTTTGATCAGCTGCATGTAGCCCTTTTTCGTCCATAGCATGAGGGTCGGGAATAAGACGGCGGGAATACCAACCCTCCATGAACTCAATTGATCGGCTATGACGGCTCATAGGTTGTCATGATGGAGGATTGATGGATGGTAGGGAAAAGCATTAGATCGAGTGTCCCTTTCAAGGATTGACATATAGCCGCAAGTGAACTCTGGACTCCACCAGTCCCAGATCATCGGGCAAGTTAAGATCCCACAGTCCTACAAGAGTGTCAGCCATGATTTTATCAGATCATCAGCACCGTGCTGTTGGCCACTGGTGGTGAGGCTCTTTTGGATCAGCGAGGAACGATGGGGGCCATGATAAAAACCCACTGCTGATCGGCAAGTAGAATTCTGCGAGAGCTAACTTGGCGCATGGGGGTCCCAGGAAAGGACGGCAAGCACATGTCACCGAAAGTCGGAACGCCGTGAAGGCACCGAAGCTTGATCTCTTTTTAACAGCATGTCCCACGAACTACCGGCGTCGAGCATCGGCTTAGGCGAACGCGTGGATAATACGTAGGAGGACCCTCCTATTCTCTCCCACGTCCCCCACGAAGCCGTCGTGCCGTCCAAGTGTCTAGCGGCGCTCGACGAACCATGGGTCCCGGAGAGTGGGCTAGTGCGGTGTGAAGTCTCTGGTAGCAGTTGTGAACCTTGGCCATTGTCAACGTTGGAAGCGATGAGGTGATGTAAATCAGATCAATTGCCTGAAGCGGAATAAATCGCTGGGTCCTGAAAAAGCGGGTAGCTGGCTCAAGATGGATTAGCGTGACGCCGGTCGATTCTTTGGCCAAGACCTGGTGGAGGCAGTTGCCACGAATAGCATCCCTTGACGGCGTGGATGAGCGTTTTATCAGATCCCTCTAGTTTTGGTAGGTGGTGAAAACATTTCCAGAGAGATTAGATAATCAGTCCCATCTCCGACAACCGGCTGGCCGAGTGGCATGCATCGGTGGTGTGTCGATATTGGCTTGGCTTGGCCAGGGGATGCCGGCCCCTTTAAGTTATCAGATCCGCTTTTGCCCACGCTGGCGACCCAAGCAGGCGCCCTGGTGCAGAGCATGCAAGCCACCATGCACCGGCCGGTACCGAAGGGTACAATCTCGTGTCTTTGCGCCCTTGATGGTCCTTTTCCCCGTACGAATCGCCAGAGTCGGCTTCGCCTGGAGCTTTTGCAGCGCTGAAAGTGCTTGGCTGCTGGGTGTGCCCCATGTGGCCCGGTAATGTTTCCGTCCCGAGGTTGTCCGTCCGTCTGGTGTGGCCGTGTTTGAGGCCTGTACGATGTTGATATATCTTCAACTCTAAGGATGAATATCTTCACGAGGTACTTAGCCCTTGGCGCGGTAGGGGTCCCGAATGATGGAGAACTGATCGGAGCTGTTGGTTTGCACATCTGGCGGGAGGGGATCTTTCGGCACTGGATAGCCAGAGAAACGGCTCGACTAGCCGGTGCCCGGAGCGGCGACCGTGGACCGTTGTTGCATCGTTGACGCCCTTTACCGTTTCGCAGCTGAACCTAGGTATATTGCTGCAGCATGTGCCCTGTCTAGGCCAGGCCTAGTCCAACCGGTCGGCTAGCTTAGCAACGGTCTTTGAGCTGGGGATCGGATTGATAATGGTTACTGCACCCACACGCCGTGCAGAAATCAAGCGGAGTTGACAGCCCCAAGAACTGAGCTCATCCCGAAGTGGCGTCTGCGACAGACGAGGTGCGGAAATTCTCCCACGGCCGGTTTTTCTTTTGCGAATAGCTTCTCGGCGCTCGGGATTCTTTTATTTCACTTCTCCCGGCCTTGCTTCTTTGTCCCGATAATCCGTGTGTTTCTAATTCCTGTCAAAATGTCAGCGCCAACGGGTACTTTCTCTGCCGTCAAGGCTGGTGAGGCCATCATCAAGCTGCCTCATCCATACCAGACCGAGTATGCCATCGAAAAGGCCTCAGCCCCTTCTGGTGTCGAAACGCCTGTTTACAAGCTCGTTCACACAGCTTCTGCGACCGCCAAACCCCTCCCCTTTGAGCTCCACAGCTCTTCGCTCGTCTTCTCAGATCCGGTTGACCTCAAGTCGAGCGAGCTTCCTTCTCAATCCAACAACAGCCCTTGGGCTCGTGCTCGTCGCTCACCCGGTGTCACCTTTTATTGGGATGGCGCTGAGGCCCCGACTTTGGGCCAGGCGTGGCTGGTCGTTTACACAATTCTCACGCTGAGGCCATCCGTGGAGTCTTTTCGCCTGGAGCTTCGAGGAGCCAATGCCGCTGTCCTGGGACAGCAGCTTGTCGCGGTCCTGCTTGCCATTGACCATCCTCTCAAGGCTCGTGAGAAGCGCCAGCCTTCCAACAAGACCGACGAGAGCCTTGTGCTTGTCCTGCGAAGCACATTCTGGCAGGGCGCTGGCTCACCATTTGGCCCCCGACCGGTTTGGTGCCCTGCTGAGTCGCCCTCGTCTCTGCCCGCGTCGAACCCTCTGGGATCATATCCTCTGACACCTTTCTACAACACCACAACCATTGCCTCGGCCGGCGACCCTGAGGACCCTGAGCGATATCAGCAGTCATGGCACCCAATTCGGCCAGCCAAGCCCGCGCCGGGCGCTGTCATCTATAGCCGATGGATTCCCCATCTCAACGAGACCTTTTCCATGGTTTCGCTCGATTATGAGGATGCTGAGCATCTGCGCCTTTTTCACGAATGGCAGAATGACCCCCGTGTCTCGCAGGGCTGGAACGAGACGGGCACTCTCGAGCAGCACCGCGAGTACCTGCGTAATATTCATGAGGACCCCCACCAAGTTGCCATCTTGGCTAAGTGGGAAGACACCTACTTTGCTTACTTCGAAGTCTACTGGGCCAAGGTATGTCCCACCCTCCTTTCCAAGCCTTCCACGTCTGACCAAATGTTTTGCAGGAGGATCGCCTGGGTGGCTACTTCAACGCTGGTGACTTTGACCGCGGCCGCCACTCTCTGGTCGGCGATGTGCGCTTCCGCGGCCCGCATCGCGTGTCAGCGTGGTGGAGCAGCTTGATGCATTACCTGTACCTTGATGATCCGCGCACCATGTACGTCGTGGGTGAGCCCAAGGAGACAAACACGACTGTTGTCATGTACGACTTCATTCACGGGTTCGGGTTGGACAAGTTTGTCGACCTGCCGCACAAGCGAAGCGCTTTTGTGCGATGCTCCCGCGAGCGCTTCTTCCAGCTGTGCCCGCTGGCAGAGAATGAGAAGGTCGTTGGTGGCATGAGGTTGGGTCTGGTGCCCAAGCTGTAAATATTCAGGATACCCATGATAGCTGCAAATAGTGTTTATGTGTGGATGGATGGATAATTTGGAAGAGGACAGTTGGTTGTTGGTTGAAATGGAAGGATTTTTTGCCAAGATAAAAAAGTTCAATTCTTAGCGGTCACTGCGTTGTGTCACTGTGACTTCCGATGGGAAGGTGCATGTCGTGAATGGTGGTTGGTTGTACATTTGGCAAGTGCGAAATGGAATTTTCATGTTTCCTTCCTTCTGACCCAACCAACAATCGCTACTTTTATTTGACCTTTTCATTATCTGCAGACTCCATTTTAGACCTTACAAACCCATTCATTCTGTGTAACTATAGTTTTCCATAATCCCATCTACTTACTCCTTTTGAACAGAAATCTACTAAACATCTACAACTTGGAGGTATTCGCTTCCTTTCGCAGAAGCTCGTCACCGAGCTTGGCCATCTCAAACTTGCGCACCTTGCCGCTGCCAGTCAAAGGTACCGTCGCTGGAACGTCATCGTGACCCAGCCAAAAGACGTGGGCTGGTGACTTGTGGCCACCAAGTCTCTTGCGGCACCAGTCTTTGAGCTCCTCGAACGTGGGCTTTTGGTGACCCTCGGCCAGCTCGACGAAAGCACCCACAACCTCGCCATAGTGCTTGTTCTTGAGGCCAACCACGATAGCCCGAGAGATGTTGGGATGGGCCATGAGGCGCTCCTCGATCTCAAGCGGGTAGATGTTCTCTCCACCTGGACGCTGGGGTTAGCTGGACATCCTTCATCAGGTACGTGAGAGAGAATCGGAGCTTACCTCGAATTATAATGTCCTTGAAGCGTCCAGTGATGGAGCAGTATCCAGCCTCATCAAACACAGCCTCGTCACCAGTGTGCAGCCACAACACGCCTGAAGCATCCCGCATCATAGTCTCGTTGGTCTTCTCCGAGTTATTCCAGTATCCAGCCTGAAGCTGGTAACCGCCAATGCACAATTCGCCTCGGCTACCAAGGGGCACAATGTTTCCATCACGGTCAACAATCTTGGCCTTGGCATGAGGCATCAATGTTCCCACAGTGGTCAAGCGCTTGTCGATGGAATCATCAGTGAAGGCATTGAAGCAAGTTGGAGAAGCCTCGGTCAGGCCATAGCTGCTGGTGAACTCGGTCATGCCAAAACGGTTGACAAGAAGTTCCATGAGGTAACGCGGCACAGGAGCACCAGCGATGATGCCAGTGCGCAGGTTATCGCAATTGAAGTTCTCTGGCCACTTGGCCTGGAACAGTGAGTCGAACATGGCAGGGACACCATGAACAGCGGTGCATTTTTCGTCAGAGATCGCCTGGAGAGTCGCTTGGATATCAAAGACCTCAGCAGGATAGACAATCTTGCCACCATGTGTGACAATGGCCAGGAGACCGAGCACCAAGCCAAAGCAATGGAAGAGGGGAGGAGGGCAGCATAGGACATCGACCGAGCTCAGTCGCATACGGTCGCCAATGAAGCGCGAATTGTTCACCAAGTTACTATCGACATATTAGCCGGGATCCCGCATATACCTGTCTATGTGCGAGTGACAAGGTTACTCGATTGGTGGTTGTTTTCTCCACTTACTGGTGAGTGAGCATGGCAGCTTTGGGCAGTCCAGTTGTTCCGCTTGTGAACTGAAGGTTGACCACCTGATGGGGCAGCACCTTGCTCATGGCGCGATAGAGCCTTTGGTGATTTTGCCGGCGACCAGCACTTACGAGCTCGTCGTAGGTCTGGTACTTGCCCGACTCATCCCCTCTCAGCATCACGACCTTGGGGGAAGTTTTCTTATTTTCGAGCTGCTGGAGCAGTTGTGTCTGATCGAGGCGACCGATGCGTGGTGTTGTGAAGAGAATTTTGCTGTCGGAGAACTTGAGGCCGTACATGGCTTCGGTCGGAGTGTAGGTGTTGTTGAGAATGACGAGGATTGCGCCGATCTTGGCCACGGCAAAGAAGACGGCTGCGTATTGCTCGCAGTTGCCAGCCATGATGGCGACTCGGTCGCCAACTCCAATGCCCATGTCTAGCAAGGCCTGCGACAAAGATGAGCTCTGCTGGTTGAGCTCATTGTATGTCCAACGGGCGCCAGTCCACGGGATGACCAGACATTCCTGGTTGCCATGCTGATAGGTTTGCAGTTCGAGAAGCTCGCCAAGTGTCAGGTCGACGAGAGGAGGGTCGACAGGGCCTTCAAGCACAGAAAGTTTCTGCGTTGGCTGCGTTGGCTCGGTATGGATATCTGCGGTAGCAGTTGTCATGATGGCGGCGGTACAAGAAAAATCGACAATGGCTTCAAAACACAGATTCAAGATTTGGGATGTTTTGCGCAAGTCAGATCGTTCATGGGACTTGTTCGCAAAATAACATTCGCCAGCAGGCTACAGAAGAATCGAAACTCCAGAAAAAACGCCAGCGAACGCCGACAAAGGACTCTCCCACGCAATTATGCATGCCCCAAATTGAACAGCCGCTATCCAACGCTTGCGCATCCGTCTTATCCCGTCCTACCAGCCATCGCGAGCCGGCCCCACTGCGAATGCCGCTCTCCGTCGAGCTCCATGCTTCTGGGACGAGGTGGACGCCAATTACGGAATCGAGAGCGCACATCTTTAAGAGCGAGCCGAATGATGTGGGATTCCTGGACCGCGCCGGTGCGGCAATTACCTCAAGGATCTGCTGGTGCAGCAGGGACGGAGGCCGGTCAGACGCCATCACCAGTAGCATCATCCCGCACCATGATCCGTTGCAACTCGACCCTGGCTCTCTTGGGGCTGAGAATGCTTGCCCGCCTTCTCAACCTGGTCTTGAGTTCATCTGAGTTCTCATCTTCATCTACTCCGAGGATACGGTGCAGCGTGGCTTGTGGTAACTACCGGTAGCTCCATCCCCGACGGAGCAGATATCCACACATCCATCCCACGCTTGTATTGTCCCTGGTTCTCATCTTGCATTGCCCTGGCCCATCCCGTCATCGATACCATACCCCATCCGTACTCGTTATGACCATTATTTCCTACCCCCATCGGCCCCGGCTTCCTCTCGAGGTTTGAGCCGTCTCAAGGTCAACTTTTTAGCGGCTTTTCTGATGGCAAGTATCTAATCTGATGATCAGATAAGATGAGTCTCTGCACGTTTAACCGAGGCGTTGTTTACTACGACCACACCCCGGGCCGACGTCGGCAGGAAAATTTTATCTGATCAACACTAGGCCGTGAATTGGAGGTACATCCGCCATACATCCCACTCTCCTTTCCACCTTGACCTCCACGGACTCCCACTCTCTCGTTAGGCACACGTCGGAGTCTGCCCAGACCATCCCTCCTCATGGAAGAGGAAGGCGATTTCTAACTTACCTTACCAAGACAGAGACGCTTTGGCCTTTCGGTGGCAAGCCGCCGGCGTGCTGCAGGTGAGTGAAGCAGGGATGGTGGTTTTCTCGGCCAGCCCTTGAGGTCGCATCATGACCTCCATCCAAGACTTCGACAAATTTCCGCTTCGGACTTGGGTTCCAGCGATCCCGCTCGTGTCCAAACCTCGGCCGGAAATACCGTATCCCACACGTGTGAGCAGACCCGTTCGTCTCGCTTTCACTTGGCCGAATTGGAATAGAGGACAAGACCTTTCAGGTTACATCGCCTTGGGCCGGTTCAATGGAGAACATCTTGACCGTGGCCGAGTGTGGGTTCAGCGTGGGTAGAGTACAACCCGAACTCCGTAGCCGCTCACAAGTGGATGGGATCGCCTAACGGTGATTGCTGAAAGCTCAGCAAAGACCTGTCAGTGGACAGTGTCAGATATACGATGATCTGATTTCAGCCTTGGATATGCTGTCTATTCCCGAGAGTTTGGGCCCGCATCAGCTGTTATGCTTCAATATCCTGAGTATTGGGCAAACAGCAACCACCACAATAACAAGGTCTCGGACTGACAACACGGCATAGATCGGGCGGTACTGGCGGCCTCAGGAACTAAAGTGCAGAAGTACTGTTAAGGTCAGGCGCCACAAGAGCGCCCACCATGGAGTTACATGATGGCTTGTCAGCCCCAAAGCTTGTTCGTCCATGGAAGGTGGATGAATATGACCACAACTATACAGGCCGGCCTCGCCTCTCACCCTTCGAATGCAGAAAAAGGTGCATTGCCAGGGGTTATCCCCGGGTTAGCGCTGGCCTCATAGCGAGACCCCGGTGAAGAGAGGGTGGGGGGTGGTGCACCAAAAGAGCAGTCCACGGTCCGTCATGACGAGACTGGTGACAGACAGGACAGGTCCAGACAGTGACAAGCACATCGAGCTTTGATGGAAGATTCGGGGCCCCGCAAGCAGAGTTGCTTTTGATGTCTATCACTACCTACCACATGGCATGGCCTCTATTTGACACTTTGAGAGGCTTCTCCATCCATGCGCATCGCGTGTTCCTGAGCTATCCGGCTCCATGTGGGCTCACGCGCTTAAAGTTAAGTGCGACTAAACTAACACCTGAGTCTGAGCCTTATGAGCCTCAGCTCGAGAAGCGGTTGGCTCCTTCGCTTGCCATGACCCTGGCAAAGCTTCAGATCTGTTCCGTGCCTCTTCCCCATTCAGCTGTTCGTGTAGAAAGCCAAGCATGACCCCACCCCAGCTGGACAAAGTGGCCTTGGGTCCGCTAGCGAATCTGATGATCCTATAGACAACCTCCTTCTGATGCGAGCCCAGTCCGAATCAATGCAGTCACTGCTCCGTGGCTACTCGGATTCCGCAGCAGGGGCAATGGAGGTGCTGGTGTTGCCGAGGAGTGGATGGAACCATTGTCTGGGCCAAAGTCGCCAAGATGCGGTCTTTGCGGTGGTAGTATGGCTCCCATTGAGCCCGAAAGAGGCAAATTCGTCCAAGGGTGTTCATGAAGGCCGTTTTCACAAGCCAAGCTGGCCGGGGTTTCTTTCCGCGGCGGTCACGCCCTCGGGCAACCGACCCGGTGAGGAAGTGTTCAACGGCGCATTCTTAATCATAGACAGGTCTTGATGGAGGAGTTGATTTTGCCGAGACTCTTGAGTTGGCAGTCTTCTGTTGTTCTTGTTCTATAACCGCTCACTCTCTTCTTTATATCACTCTCCTACTGTCCTTCAAATACCCCTATAATTGATATTACCCCTTACGAGACAATCATAATGCATATTATCGACGGTGGCGGTGGTGGCGGATCAGCCATTTCCATCGATTCCCACGAGAAATCTCGCATCTTTCCAGGTGTCCCTGTTATCAAGACCCTTCCCCTTGGGTCAACACGGGATCCTTCGACATTTCAAGACGAGCTCTTGCTTGCATGGACACTGGCATGTTCCCCCAAGTTGGAAGAGCTCCCTGGGAGTTATGACTGGGGATACATCCTTCCTGATGGCAGTGTCCAACGGCAGTCGTTCCGCATCGACAACTCGACCTTTGAGGCCGAGAGGACAACTTCACAAGCACTCGAGGGCATCAAGAAGCACGAAGCTTTGTCAGAAGCGTCATATTCACCCTCATCAGGTGCAAAGCTATTCTTTGGACAACTCCCCTACTCTCTCAAGACGGACAGGGATCCGAAGGGAGACGAGGATGTAAGTGCCGATATTAAACTGACACATGATGGCTTGTGTGTCACCCCGCTAACATGATGTTCAGTCTCTATACCTCGAAGTCTCCGTTACCGACCAGTCGTTGGAGATCTCCGGACGACACTCTACCTGGAGCGGATCGAGCGACGTCGACCAAGAGGTCAGCAACTTCATCTACGTTCTCAAGAACGTCCTCGAACATCCGGACCGGCGGCTGGGAGACCTACTCGGAGCTACAACAAAGGACCTTGATCAACTTTGGCAATGGAACCAAGAGGTACCGCCCCTGATTGAACGATGCGTCCAAGACATGATTTCCGATGTCGCCCGCGACCAGCCAGACGCCATTGCTGTACAGTCCTGGGACGGAAACCTTACATACAAGGAGCTTGATGACTTGTCAACGCGCCTTGCACGCCACCTCCGATCCCGGGGAGTCGAGATCGGAACCAGGATACCACTTTGCTTCGAGAAGTCCCGGTGGGCTATCGTCGGACTGCTAGGGGTGATGAAGGCTGGCGGTACCTTTTCCCTCACCGACCCTAGCCAGCCTGAGGCTCGGTTGAAGACCATCGTCGAGCAGACTGGCGCCGAGCTGGTCATCACCTCGGTGGCCCAGAGCCAACTTGGCCAGAGGATCGTTGGTGGCGGTCAAGTTATCGCTGTTTCCGCCGACTTCTTTGATGCCATCCCCGAGGCTTCTGACGAGCCCCTGCCCCAAGTGCCTGCCTCATCGCCCATGTATGTCATCTTCACTTCAGGCAGCACAGGAAAGCCAAAGGGAGTTGTCATCTCCCACGAGAACTACACCAGCGGTGCCATCGAACGTGCCCGGCAGGTGGGCTACAACTCTACTTCTCGATGTTTCGACTTTCCGTCGTACGCTTTCGATGTCAGCATCGACTGCATGCTCTGCACCTTGTTCAGCGGTGGACGTGTCTGTGTTCCATCTGATGAGGCCAGGATGAACGACCTCAGCGGTGCTATCCGAGAGAGCAAGGCCAACATGGTCCATATGACGCCGTCAGTGGCTCGCGTTCTAGACCCCGACATTATCCCTACGCTTGATGTCCTGGGACTCGGCGGAGAAGCTGTCGGTGCCAGTGATGCGGCTGAATGGAGCAAGCATGTCCAGCTCGTCATCGCCTATGGCCCATCTGAATGTACTGTCGGCTGCACGATCAACAATACCCTACATATCTCGACCGGCATTGGAAAGGCGGTTGGTGGAGTGTCGTGGATCGTTGATCCCGATGACCACAACCGCCTTACTCCAGTTGGAAGTGTGGGCGAGTTGATTATGGAGGGCCCTGTCGTTGGTATTGGATACCTCGGCGAGCCTGAAAAGACAGCAGAGGTGTTTATTGAAGATCCTACATGGCTTTTGGCAGGTCACGGTGATGTACCCGGCCGCCATGGACGGCTGTACAAGACTGGTGACTTGGTTCGATATGACTCCAAGAACCCTGGAGCCATCGAGTTCGTCGGTCGAAAGGACCAGCAGGTTAAGCTCCGTGGTCAGCGCGTCGAGCTTGCCGAAGTTGAGCATCACATCCGGGAGTGTCTGCCTCCTCGAGTCAAGATCGCTGCCGAGGTTATCAAACCCGAGAACGGCGCACCAACATTGGTAGCCTTCCTCGTTGAACCCAACCAAGCCCAGTCTGATGCTTCAGGCAGTCTTTTCACAGAACCTTCAGAGGAGCTTAGTGCCGCCCTCTCCCACATCGACTCTGCTCTGGGTGCCAAGGTTCCTCGATACATGGTCCCTGCTGCCTTCATCACTCTGCAGTATATGCCATCGCTGGTGTCTGGAAAGACAGACCGCAAGAAGCTCAGGGAGATTGGAAACTCGATTCCCCGAGAGAAGTTTGGCAGCCTGCAGTCTGGTGATGGACAAGAGGATGAGCCCGAAACTGAGGCAGAGAAGAAGTTGCAGAAGGCTTGGAACAAAGTGCTTGGTGCTGAAGTCAAGGTCTACAAGCAGAGTAACTTCTTTGGCGTGGGCGGAGACTCACTTCGTGCCATGAGGCTTGTTGCTGCGGCTCGTGAAGAGGGACTCGGTCTGACAGTTGCTGAGATCTTTTCCAACACGACCTTTAGTGATATGGCTGAGAAGGCTGTCGAGATTGCCGAGACCTCTGAGGAGGAGAGGGAAATTGCTCCATTCTCGCTCCTTGACCAAGATTGGGATATTAATGAGGCACGAACCGAGGCAGCTACTCTCTGCGGTATCGAGGAGGACCTTGTAGAGGACGTTTACCCCTGCACGCCCCTCCAAGAAGCACTGATGGCTCTATCAGCCAAGGTCAAGGAGGCATACGTCGCCCAGAGAGTCGTTGAGCTCCCTGATATGGAGACTGCCGAGCGGCTTGTCCACGCATTTGACGTTGCTCAACAGGATTGCTCTATTCTACGGACTAGAATTGTCCAGGCTTCTGGTCGTGGTCTCGTTCAGGTTGTGGTGAAGGGCCACCTCGAGTGGTATTCTGGAACCGACCTGAAGGAGTATCTCGTCCGTGACCGAGACGAAGCGATGGACCTGGGCAAGCCTCTTGTCCGTTACGCTGTTATTACCAACGCCGAGACTGGCACCGTCAACTTTGTCTTGAGCATGCACCACGCTCTTTATGATGGTTGGGCCATGCCTCTGATTGTTGAACGTATCAACAAGGCCTACACCGGCGGCTCAATTAGCCGACCTGCTGAGTTCAAGCACTTTATCAAGTATCTCAACAACATGGATCGATCAAGCTCCGAGGTGTTCTGGAGGGAGCGACTGGATGGTGCCAATGGCCCTCAGTTCCCTGCCCTTCCTTGGCCTGGATACCAAACCGCCGCCGACTCTCTCCTTGAGGTCTACGTGCCTCTTGAACATCCACCAACCAACTCCACTACAGCCACCGTCATCAGGGCTGCCTGGGCTCTCGTCGTTTCTCAATATATTAACAGCGGCGACGTGGTGTTCGGCGAGACACTTACTGGCCGAAATGCCCCTATTGTGGGAGCCGAAGAGATCGAGGGACCCATGATCACCACTGTTCCCATCCGCGTACAGGTCGACTACGAGTCTCCTGTGTCCGAGTACCTACAGGATGTTCAAGAGGGAACAGTTTCTCAGATCCCCCACGAGCACTATGGTCTTCAGCATATTCGCCGTCTCAGCCCTGATGCTCTAGAAGCGTGTGAGCTTCGTACTGGCCTTGTTCTTCACCCGAGCACGGCAGGCGATGATGTTTCTGGCGAGGATCTCCCCGCGGATCGCCTTGTCCCCGCAGGCGATGAGGAGGCTGCCCAAGAAGCGCTCAAGTTCAACACGTATGCTCTCATGCTGGTGTGCTCGATTGACCCCAAGGGTTTCCTCATCATGGCAAGCTTTGACTCCAAGTGTGTGGCGAAGCCCCTCATGGAGCGGATTCTGGATCAGGTCAAGCAAACTGCCCAGATGCTTGCTGAAAAGAGTCAGACTCGTCTAGGGGAACTGGTCTACCTTACTGAGGACAACTGGAGTGACATCCGTGAGATGGCGAGCGCCTCTGTTGGCGATGATTCCCTGAAGGAGTACCCCGAGGTTGTGTCTGCCTATATCGTTGATACACACGATGCTAGGCGTGTCCTTCCCAAGGGTGCTATGGGTGAACTCATCATTCGCAGCACTGCTGAACTCGAGTATCCTGCGATCGAGTGGCCTACCTGGCTGAACACTTTGTATGGCGATGAGACTGCCAACCTCGAAGGCACCCTATACAAGACTGGGAAGCTTGCAAAGTTTAACGCAGCTGGCCATATTGAGTTTATAGATCAAACGGCCAAGACAAATGCTGCCTCACTCACTCAACGACGACCAGTGAAGCGAGTGTCGGCTACGTCACGCAAGCAACGCAAGCTTCGAGGTCTCTGGAGCCGTGTTCTCGGACTCTCAGAGGAGGACATTGGCCTCAACGACAACTTCTTCCTTCGTGGAGGCGATTCCATCGCTGCTATGAAGCTTGTGTCTGAGGCTCGCCTTGCGGGTGTCAAGTTGACAGTGGTTCAGATCTTCCAAAAGAGGACACTGTACGATATGGCCAATGCGATGGAGGAGGCCGAGGTTGTCGATCATGAAGTCGTTGAGATTCCTGCCTTTTCACTGCTTGAGGCTGAGAACAGGGATGAGTTTATTGATAAGATTGTTCGTCCTCAATTGGCAAATCCTGAGTGGAAGATCGCCAACGTCCTCCCCGCTCGACCCCTTCAAGAAGTCGCTGTCAAGGGAACTATTCAAATCCCTCGATTCTCAACCCGTTACGAGCTCATGTACTTTGACTCGGCTGTTGATCGAGCCAAGCTCATGGCTAGTTGTCGAGAACTTGTCTCGCGCAACGAGATGCTGCGGACTGTGTTTGTCGAGCACGAGGACCAAGGCTACGGTGTTGTCATTGAAGACCTCGAGGCAGAGTTTGTTCACTATGAGATTGACAGCGAAGTCGAGGCCTTTGCCAAACAGCTCTGTCAGCTTGATGTGTTGACAAAGATGCCGCTCGGATCTGTCTTTGTCAAGTGGTTCCTCATCGAGGGCGAAGATAACAAGGCCTGTCTCGTCTTCCGTATCTCGCATTCTCAGTACGATGAGATCTGTCTGCCCTTGATTCTCAAGCAGCTTTCAGCACTCTATGAGGATAAGCCAGTCCAAGATACTGTTCCTTTCTCGTCCTACGTCGGCCATGTGGTTCGTGAGAACATCCCCAAGGCGGTTGACTACTGGAAGGAACTACTCGATGGTTCTTCCATTTCGATACTCCGACCAGATGTGCCCGTCGAGAAGAAGAACCACTTTGCTATCATGAAGACGGTGGACATCTCGTCAAGGTCCAAGGACGTGACTGTGGCCACACTACCTACGGCTGCTTGGGCTCTATGCCTTGCTCGCCGTCTCTCGACACGAGATGTCACGTTTGGCGAGGTCGTCAGCGGTCGAAACATTGACTTCCCTAATGCTGATCTCGTCATGGGGCCCTGCTGGCAGTATGCCCCCGTGCGCGTCAAGTTCAACCCTAACTGGACCGTGTCAGACCTTCTTGGCCACATTCAAGACCAGCACATCGCCTCCTCGGCGCATGAGGGCATCGGCCTCAAGGAGCTTGTCCGTCTCTGCACCGACTGGCCCAAGACAACAGACTGGTTTGACACAGTGGTGCATCAGGATGTCGACCACGTAGAGACTCTTGACTTCCAGTCCGCCAGCAGCAGAATGGAGACGGTCTACGTCCACGAAGAACCCCTGCGCGAGTGGAAGATTCAAGCCTTCCCATCTGGCGATACCCTCACACTAGAGATCGTCACGGTGCAGTCATGGAGCGGTTACGCGGAAGAGCTGCTCGACGACTTGGCAGGCGTCCTATCGTTCCTGGTTAAGGACCCCGAGGCAAGGTTGTTTAAGGATGAGGCAATCCAGGAGATCGTTGAGTAACGTGGCAATTTCTGACTCTTTTTGGTGTTTCAGAAAATGGTTTATGCTTTTATGCCTTGATGCTTTACGTTGCTTGGTTTCTGGTCCTCGTTTTGTTTTCCCTTTTCTTTTTTTATGATTCTCAAGATTCGTCAAGGCCCAGGCCTGTTTTATTATTACAGTTCTTTCAACTCAAAACGACAGAAGAACTTTTTTGTATTTTTCAAATCACGTCTTGATAGATCTTCTCCGTATTTGGGTGGCTTCTTGTTAGTCTAGTTATTCAGCTTAACATGACACCTGTTTTCTTATGCAAAAAGCCTCATTGTGATCGAGACTGGACAAGGTTTTGACGGAAGGACCCATTACATCTCACATCATGGTTGACAGGCCTTGACACGTTGACCTGCGTCTGACTTGTCTCGTTTGTTGGTCAGCTTTTGATATCATGCAAGCCACTCAACAGCTTGACATCTTCTATGCATGAATGCATACCTTGACTTGAACATATCTGTCATGGAAGCTGAATGGAACAATCGTTGAGGCATGTGATACCCACGGCATGTTCCGAGCTGAGCACCGATCGACCATGACAGACGCCATCTCGAGTCAATTGCATCATCTTCAGGAACGTAAAAAGTTACTGCACCCTCTTTACGGCATCAACTCTCTGGTGAACACGTGAAAAGATAAGACAGAATAGAAAATCGTGTGGTATTTGTGTGTAGACAGAGATATACTAACAAGACCAAAAAAAAAAAAAACAATTCGTCAGCGCTGTCGTAATGCTGGCATCACATATCCATCCATCCGTACTCAAATGCTGGTTAAGTTATGTACCGCCTCCACCTTCTAGGCCCGCCACGTAAGAAGCCTGGTATCGATATCGTGGGTGATTGGGTAGAGACCTGACCTTGCGCAGAAACTCCAGGCTCAAAACAATGACCCTGCCGTGGAGAGAAAGTCCGATATGACGACGTAGATAAGAGAAAACACCAGAGAAGCCATCTTTTCTCCAGTATGCCAGAGGCCGAAACAAGAAAAAGTGAAAGAAGGTCCAGATCCAAGCGCCGTGCATCAGTCGTCAACGATAGTCCTCTTCATGTGATCGTAATCGTCAAAATATTGTGTTGTAGTGTTCCAACCATCATGTCTCCCTAGGCCTCTCTGTTGAAGCATTCTCTGGAGCGCCAATGCCGAGGGCCCGAACCAAACTACGGCGGATACCCTTTCCGGCCCCGCTCCCTGAGACATCGTCCTTGTCGCGCCCAAGTAGGCCAAAGCTCATGCGACGAGCCATGTTGCTTGAACCATCCTTCTCCTGGGGTGGAGTCGATGGCTTCTTGGGCTTCTTCTTCCTAACGATTGGCGCCGGAGGAGCCATGGTCGGTCTCGGAGGCCATTCACCGTCGCGCTTCCAGCCTGAGACACAGGCGCGGAGCATGTCGGAGAGGTTGATAGGGCATGATGGCTGAAGGCTGTGGATGATGACCTTGTCGTAGAGGCTGAGGTAAACGGAGGGTGTAATCGAGGCTCGGAGAGGGTTGTTAGGTGGGAGAAGAGGCGGCGCAATTGGCAGTAACACCTCTACTGGATAATTTCGGCTCGACGGAGCCGTCGAAGGGGTGGTGTCCTTGGACTGCTGTTTTCGGAGGTCGTCGCTCCTGGCAAGAGAAGAACCATCGGAACCGTCGCTGGTCTGAGGTGGTTGAGTGGACGCTGTAGAAGAGCTGGGAGGAGATCCCGACATGGAGCGACGGAAAAAGAAGCGGCGGGGAGATCGCGGTGACACAGCGGGAGGTGAGACAGGCTTGGTGCGGATACGGACAGTTCGTGCGCCTGTCCATGCGGTTCGCCGCGCCTCGAAGCAAGCCAGTCCTTCGTTCCATTCCATTTCCTTGCGAACCGCCCTCCGTCGCTTGGCGCGCTTGGCGAGGACTGCAGCCTGAACAGCTGAGCCTACCGTGCTGGGGCTGTCGAAGCGGAACGGGGAGCGCGAAGGCATGGGCTCATCATCATCGGAAAGATCTGATGTCCATTCCATGCGCGGACGGTAGTGGACGGGGTCTTCCGAAACAGTGCTGTAAGTCGACTCGGCGTCGCTATTGTCGTCGTCATCGTCTGACGACTCAACATCGTCTACTTGGTACCCATCGTCGTCGCGCGTCTCATCCAGAATTGGCATTGTAGGCTCGACTGCATCTAGACTTGTGAGCGGCTGGTGGGCTTCTCCAGATGGTTCCGACGTGGATGTTGTGTCTGCGACAGAGATGGTGCCGTTTGTGGGAGGTGGGTCAACCACACGAGAGGGCCATGAAAAGTCCCAGTCATTCTTGACCTTGACCTCGAGATATCGCCTGACCGCCTCCTTTTGCTTCACCTTGTCCTTGCTGAGAAGGTCGGCGTGGTCATCGTCGCACCAATCTGGGGTAGACGTGGACAGTGGAGCCGGCATTGAAACCGAGTGGTGCCTGAGCTTAGCGATGGGAGACCGCGGGCTCTTGTAAATGTCGGAGAATATCATGGTGGAAGATGAGTGTGAGTGTGAGTGTGAGTGTGCCTGGGCGTTACGGGCCCTCGAGGCAACCGTAGCCGAGCTTGCTGATGCTTGTTGTGAGGTACGCGACACACAAGGTGACTCAGAAACCGCTGTTAGACGTGGGATGGTAGTCGGCGTAGCGGCTGCGATAGCGGTAGCGGTAGCGGCAGTTGTCGACGGGGAATGCGGGGGAAGAGAGGCGACTTGGAGGAGAGGATGCACGGTTGTGGACGTGGGTGGTATGATGCCGGTTCTTGATAATGGTTGTTGCTGATCTTGTTCTTGTTCCTTGTTAGCGACTTAAGCGCCGTGTATTAGAGGATGTCTTGTTGTAAGTAGGTAGAGTTTGAAAGAGACAAGGTCCGTGTATAAAAGGTAGACACAACGGACAGGACAAGAGGGTAGGAAAGAATGATGAATGATTCAACAGGACCAACAGCAGAGGGGAATGGGGTGGTGACTTGTCGTACTGGGGGTGCCCAAAGCTATATATGGGAGGCGGCGGTGGTGGTATCCTTGAGCGGAGGTGGCGTTGCGAGGTCAGGTTAAGGTAAAGCGCGAGAAGGATGGGACAGGGAGTGGATTAGACTGTTGGCGTTGGGTTGGCAGCTAGAGTAAAAGCTGAGTGGCTTTCGACTTGACCATAAACAAGTGGCTCTGCGTCTAGTCTGTTGACCTTGTCTCCTCATATGACAAGTGACATCGACTTGTAACGCGGGGAAGAGGAAGGGAAGGGAAGGGCAGACAGGGAGACGAAGCAGGGTCAGGGAATAAGAGGACGGGCCAGGACAGAAGCTGTCATGAGCCAAAGCCAAGAACTACTGGCAATTGGGATCCAAGGGTAGCTAGGTAGGTACGAGACAGTAGCCGGGTGCAGCAGAAGAGCGTTGAAACGAGGCAAAAGGTTGTGCTCACTTAAGAAATGATCAACAGCGATGTGATATGATGTGAGTCTGCGTCTGCCTGAGCTGAGACTGAGACACGCTGGGGAAGCCGAGGAATTCGAGAAGATGGGGGATCAAGACAAGACACAAAAAGACGAGCTAGAACACGGCGAAAGGCGAGACAAGACCTGATTTTCAAGAAGAGGAGAGTCTTTAGGTTTGTACAGAATGCACCTCGACCGTGATTCAAGGGGGCCAACAGAAGCTTGGATGCTCATGAGGTCCCTGTCCCTGCGCGCTTCTCCAGTCTCCGGTTTTTGAATCTAGCGGTGATCGACCTTGGGCCGCCTTGACCCTGTTGTCTCTTGTGCAGGACACGACGAGGAGAAGATTGAAGAGATGGGAAAGTTGAGCTTGTCGACAACGGTGGTGACCGAGTGGACAGATTATGGAGACGCGTGAGGGTAAAAAAAAACGGGTGACACCATGGGAGATTTGGGATATGACCATCATACGAAAAAGAAGAGAGATCAACTACTCACGGACGGCGACAGTCGCATCGATGGGCGCCTGGTCACGGACGGAGCCGACGACGGCTGAGGCGACAGACGGATTTGGCGTCCGAGGCGACATGATTGATCGGGAGACGACGCCCGGACTCTCACTCAAGCTCGAGGATCGCGGGCAGGGGTCCAGAACTTGAACAGAGTCAGAATGTAGCACGCTGCTTCTGCCGCTGTCTGGTCTGGAACCTGCTGAGCGACTCATTGGAGGTTCTGGATGGTGGACGGACCCGTTCGTTGGCGCCCTGTTGCATCGGGCGACAGCCGCTGCTTCTTGCTGTTCTCTTGGCGGCTTGTGACCTAGGTTTCACGCCGCAAACCAAGCAAGCATTCAACGTCTGTTCCCATGAACCGGTTGGGTTTGGCGAAGAGGGCGGAATTGACTCTTGACGGACCACGACCTAGCAAAACGTCCATCGACAGGCGACGGGACGCATGTGCGACTTGACTTGCGGGCCACAAAAATTTTAGCAGCCACTAACGGACCCCGGACGAAAGCAACCTAAGATGGGAACCCACCCTAGAAGTGCGACGCCCCAGCCTTGCCTTTGCCTCTGGCGTGTCAGGGAGCGGAAGCGTCTGCGTGGTGCGTGGTATTTTTCGGAGCGAGGGCGCGCGGCCGACGAAGCGATGGATGGACAAGATGGCGATGGTGGTGAGTGATGAAAGCGGAGGGGCTAGGTTCAAGGTCCAGGTCTTTCCATCCATTGAAAATGGTCACTGCGCACAGCCCCAAGCTACAGCGGATAGAGCCCTGTAATCGTAATCCATCCCCTGAAGCCGGACCGGAAGTCGATAAACAGCAACTACTTTGTCATGACTGTTTTCCATCGCCCTCCCCCGAACACAATCACCATGTTTGGTAATTCTATAGACACCTACAATGCATTCTATTACACCAGGTTTTCTCTTAGGTCAGAAGCTACGAGTGGATCTCTTTTGTCGTGTGACTCTTCTTTTTTACTCAACTCTTGACGACAGTGCCCTCTCAGCCCGAGTGCGGGCGCGAATGCAGAGACAGGGATGGTCGAGACTTTTACAGTGGAAACCCAGCCCCCTCAGGGATGGAACACACACACGCAAGACACTTGAAAGCCGGGGCGCTCAATTGAGGGCTCTGATTGGTGAGGTACGAGTCAGCCGCTGGTTTACGCCCTGTAGATGCACGGTCAGAGGCGCTGGGTGCATCAGTTTAGGAAGTCACATGATGTGTGAATTCCCGTACTTTTTCGTGAATGCCCTCAATGTGGACGTTCCAGTTACACAGAGTGAAACAGAACAGATGGCACGCAATGAATGCATCAGCCAAAACACTCATTTCCCCAGTCTCCACATCTTGTCCAAGACACACTGTCGATAACGACATGGTGGTGCCAAGACATTCATGGGTCTAGAGTGCAAGGCCCCCTCCCCCTCCCTTCAAATCCACCTTATCCCCGGCAGAGCAAGGCTGCTTGTCTTGAAGGGCCCTGGTTCATTCATGCGTTGTCTTCTCCTTTCTTTTCCCTCTTGCTCGTGCCCGTGCTCTTCTTCGCCTCCGCAAGCACAGCCTTGTCTGCCAAGCAGGTTAGAAATCTTGATCAGATGGACTTGTCGTTGACAAAGCCCGCGGAAATCTGCCTCCGTCTGATAAAATGTGACTCTTAATTAGTTCCATGTGACGACTGACGTAAGGTGTACAATGGATACACCGTGTACTATGCATCATATGTGCGAAGGTCGCCTATCGCGGCTGTCGTCCAGCCTGATTTGATCGTCTCTTGACCGATACATCACTCCATTACTTGACCAAGCAGGTAAATTCACCGCTGTCTGTGAGCAATCTATACTAGTGGAGACTATCAGCTGTCAACCACTATCCTAGTCAAGGTCCAGGGTCTCTTCTCTTGCCGTCATCGCTCTATGCTATCATCTGAGTGGTGTTGAGACTCACTGGTTGGATTCATTCAACTGTCTAAGCCAGGGCTGTGCCAATACCATGCACTTGATACGGCACTCTATATCCTCATATCACGAGTCAATACACTCTCACATGTAGTCAAGGTCAAGTCACAAGAAGGTCAGGTAGAGTGTCTAGTCATTGCCATTTGATTCATGTTCGTTATCCTCTGTCCTCATAACCATCACCGTTTTTAATCCATCCTATCCTTGCAACCATCATCACCATTTGATCCATCCTATCCTCATCACTATCATCACCACTCTGTTTCCATCATTTTCTGATAGCCATCACCGCTCTGTTTCCATCAATCATCACCCTGTGTCATCCTTCAAAACTTAGGCCAGTTCTCAGCGTTGAAAGGGTCAAGGTGCTCGTCCTGGTAGTTCTGAGCGAGGAGGTTGTAGTTGTACAGCTCCTCCTCCTCCTGCATGCGCTCGCCGAAGACACCAGGCTGCTCCTCAGGGACCATGTACTTTGCCCAGACCTTGTTGTATTCCTCGTCATCTTGAGGGTTGACCTGATCCTCCTGGTTCATCATCTGTTGGAGGAACAAGAGGTTATCCTCGGCAGTCTGGTCCGCCTCACGATTCTCGTTAAGGGCCTCTTGGGGGTAGGAGAGGAAAGACTCGTCAGTACCGTCCATGAGCATGTTGGTGAAAGCCAGGTCCTTGGGATCGGACTCGGGCCAGGCAACGAACTCGGGCTGGGCAATAGTCTCGGGTTGGGCAATGATCCCAGACTGGACAATCTCTTGGGTAGCCTCGGGCTCAGTAGTAGTCTCGGGCTCAGTAGCAGCCTCAGACTCAACAGTAGTCTCGGGCTTGTCGGTGCTAGTCTCAAAGTCGAGAGAGATACCAAGACCGAAGCGATAGTCAACGTTGCCGGAAGACTTGGAAGGGACATCAACCATCTCAGTGTCAGGGACCTCAGCAGCAGTCTCGGTGATAGGGTCGACAGCAGGCTGAGTAACTTGAGTAGGCTCAGTGGCCTCGGTAGGCTGAGGCTGGGTGACAATGAGAGGAGCGTCGGGCAGGATCAGTTGGGTGCTAGGCTGAACGGTGGGAGCGTCAGACTTGTCGGTACGAGCCTTCTTTGCGTTGGTGCGGTCCTGGGCATCGAACTTGCGCTTGTTGTTGGCAGTGGTCTTAGTGGGAGCGACCTTGGTGGTAGTGACCTTGGCGGAAGAGGTCTTGTCAGTGATCTGGGTCTGGGTCTGAATCTGTTCGATGATCTGAGGCTGTTGCGTAGTCTGGGGCAGAGTCTCCTTGGAGACGGTCACGGGGTCGTTCTCGTTGTCGACAATCATGTCGCTCGCGGGCGAAGAGGCAGGGGGAGTGATGGCATCAGTGCCAGATGGGACATGCTGCTGCTGGGATTGCTTGTTCGCCACGAGAAGTCCAATGACGGCAATGGTGCTCTGCTTCTCAATGTCTGGGAGCACATTGATGGCAGAAAGGCAAGTACCAAGAACCTGTTCGGGGTTGGAACCATCAGGAACCTGGACCTTGAAGCCGCAGATCGTACCAGACTGCTGGAGGTTGCTGGTGGTCTTGATGAGGATGCTGCTCTGGGTATGCTGGGCACCGAGAAGGTATGCCTGATGGACGATGTTGTGGATGAAGTCCTGAGAAATCTTGGAACCTTCATCGTTGGAAGAAACAGCCTTGAGTTGAGGATCAATGTTGTCTCCAGAGACAGGTTGCTAGCCAGTCTCAGAGGTACCCTCAGGCTTGTCGGAAGTGTTGGGCTTGCCTTCAGAGGAAGAGACTCGAACCTCGTGGTCGCTCGACTTGCGGTTGATCTCGCCGTTCTGAGAAGACGAGCGCTGAGAAGAACCCTCGCCCTTGGCGGTGACGGCAGACTGCTGACCACGCTTCTTCTTGGACATGACGATCTCAGAAGGAACCTTGGCGATGACCCGAGTGGGGGTGGGATCAATCTCAGAGGCAGTGGGAACAGCCTTGGAGGCAGAAGTCTCTTCGAGATCAGAAGCGTCAGTAGAGGCGGAAGCATCGCCAGAGAGAGAAGCATTGTCAGTTGTAGAGGCATTGTCGGTGGCAGAGGCATTCTCGAGGGCAGCGAGGGCAGCGAGGGCAGCCTTCTCCTCATCCACTCGCTGACTGGCCATGACCCGTTCATAGAGCTTTTGAAACTCAGCGCAATCAATGGGATCGGGAGTAGGAGCGGTCTTGTTGAAGTCGGCCGGATGGGGGGCGACGGTCTGCTTAGCAGGCGCAGCAGCAGGGACAGAAGCAGGAACAGGATCCTTGGTAGCGGCGGTCTTCTTGGTAGAAGCACGAGGCTTGCGAGGAGCACGCTGCCTGGGGGGAGTGGGTGTCTTGGTATGTCCAACCTCCCGGATGAACTCCATCGGAGGAGTCTTCTGGGCAGACATTTTCTTCATATCAGCAAACATGCTCACATCTTTGCCGGTCTTGGGTGTCTTGCCCGGGCGGCCTCGTCGGGCAGGCACTTTTCGCGAGGCCACGTCGTCGTCGACATACTCGAAGCGGACAGTCTCGTTGGCAGCCTTCTTGGTAGGAGATGCGGAGACCTGAGGGAAGCAAAGAGGTTGCTGCTGAGTCTGGGGAGTAGCAGGCTGATCCTGGACGAGAGCAGGTTGCTGAGCGACCATGTGCTGCTGGACAGCAACAGAGTGCTGAGCAGAGACAGGCGCATGCTGGACGACAGGCTGAGCCTGCTGGCGGTTGACCTGCGCGACAGGCTGGAGAACTTGCTGGTTCTGCCGAGGAATCTGCTGCTTGTTCAGGTGAACAGCTTGCTCAGTGTTGACAATGTTCTGCTGAGGGACAGAGTAGTGCTGACCGACGCGGCGAACAGGCTGGACAGGAAGCTGGCGAGGCTGAATAGCCGCCTGAGGAGCAAAGCTCTTCTGGGGCTGGTTGACCTGCTGCTGCTTCTGCTTGAGCTGCGCAAGCTGAGCGGCGGTGAATGCGACAATGGGACGACCATTGGCGTCAAACATCTGCTCGCGCTGAGCGGGCTGGGCGGACTGAGCAAGGAAAGGGTTGATGTTGGAGACAGGAGTCTTGGGGACAATGTGAGTAGCAGGAAGAGGCTGCTGGAACTGGGTTCCGTTGCCATGACCCTTGGGGATAGAAGCGACAACGTTGACGAAGCCGTTCTGGACGGGGATGGGAGTGGAAAGGCCAGCGGAAAGGTTGCCAAGGTTGAAAGAAGAAGTGTTACCTGCGACGACGTTGCCAGAAACAAGAGCAGGGTCGACGACGCCAGAAGTGGCAGAAGTCTTCTCAGCCTTGTTCTTGGAGCCATCAGACTCGGAGCCGTCAAGGTTAAGCATCTTGTTGACCGCATCGTCGTCAAGCTTGTCAAACTGAGACAAAGTTAGTGAAATGCAAATGTCAATTCGGGCGCGCGACTTACCTCCTGACCAGACATGACACGCTTGTTCTTCTGAGAAGCGGCATCGTTGCTGCCAGCAGCGGTGACGAAGTCGTGACCAGCGAACTCTTTGTTGTTGACGAAACCGTTGGTAACGTCAAAGTTGTTGGTAGGGTAGAAGCCGTTCATGGGCATGGTGTAACCGTTCTGGGGCATGAAGTTGTTCATGGGCATGAAGCGGTTGGTGGTAGGGAACTGGTTCGAGGCAGAGAAACCGTTGGCAAAATCGTTGGTCTGCTTGGCCTGAGCCTGAGACTTGTCGGAAGCCTTGGAGTAGTCGATAGGCTGCTGGCCATACTGACCCAGGGCATCATGGCAAGCCTGATCGACCTGTGAAATGCGTTTGTCAGTCGCTGCTTTCATCTCATGTTGTGCTGCGAGGGGAAGGGGGATGAAGGTGATACTCACGCTCTGGCCAGGGAGCTGGGGAATGCCCGTGATGGGATCGAACATGTAGCCGTTGAGAGGCATGCCGTTCGCGTTGAAGGGACGCTGCTCGACGCCGTGGAAAAGGGTGTTGGGGTTGTAACCAGGCCCGTTGACCAGCTGGTCGACGTGCTCGTGAGAAACGTGCTTGGACATGATGAAAATGATCTGATTCGTGTCTGTGACTAGAAAGAGATCTTGGTAGGAAACAAGCGATGTAGCGAGTCTCGAAAGAAGGGGTGGTTATCGCGTCCGAAGACTGAAGTCGTGAAGAAAGGGGAGGTAGGCGGAAGAGAAATGAATCGAGACTGCACGGCAGCAAGATTCAGAAGCGAAGAGGAGATGAAAAAGAAGCTCGACTATCGATGATAGAGAGCAAAGAAGGTAAGGTGAAGTGTGTGTGTGAAGATCGTGATGTGCAGAAAATGCGATTGATGCAAAGAGCTTGACTCCTGTGTTCTCGCGCTTTTCGCTTCAAAGTAGAATCAGAGTAAACCTCGAGAAGAGAGAAGACGATGATCCGGTCGTGAAGACGAAGAAAGATTTGATAGACAGAGAGAGAAGTGAATGATAATCGCAAAGTGTCAGACTGGTTGAACGTGTGCTGCGAAGCTTGATGTTCAGGAATCTGACGATGGTGGTGGGAGAAGAGACGAGAGGCAGAAAATACCCGGCTGGCCTGGAGGGGGGTCCGTGTGTCGTTCTCAGATTTTCCTCAGATTCGGTGGATCGTCCTGGCAGTGTCAAGGAGCTGTCAACACCTGGCGAGGTGGTGAGAACCCGGGCGGCCATGGCGTTTACAGCCAATGGGTGTGCAATCGGTATATTGATGTTTCTCAATGTTTTAAAACGAGTGTTTGGTCTGTTTGGACGTTGTTCTTGGTGGTTTGGCATCGTGGTGTTGATCAGGGGGCAAGTTCGTGATGTTCAAGTTTTGGTGTTGAGATTTTTGGATAGGGGGCTATATATACTACAGATATCTACGCATTGAGACTTCCAAAGACACAATCATCAAAAATACTTCCATTGATTCGATTCAATGACTTTGCATCACTGTCTTCTTATAACAATACGATTTCAATTCATGGTGTTGAGAAAAAATTTGCAACCCATTGTCTGCCTGCTGCACTGTCAACCAGCCGTCAGAGAAATTTTGATATTGACACCCGCCCACGACAAAAGCGGTAGATTAAAATGCACGCACTCAAGTCCATGATGTCATTCCTAATCCGTCTAAGGTGCATCTGAGTTTCCTCTGGCCCTGGGTGCGCCGATTGAGCCAGCGCTTGGGAGGCGGACAATGGCATGCAAAGGGGTCACCTCAGATTGCGCATGGGTTGATGAGCTTGAATTCTACGACTTCAGGAATTTCCAGAACAAGAGATTAAATGCTTCCGAAGATAATGATATTCTTTTTATCCCGTTTGAGCTTCTGGCTGTTGTTCACAATGTCTCTATCAATGTGGTCGTCGCCCTCCTTTGAACCCAAACGGGCAAGTGAGGTTGTTCGCGACGCTGAGCATTAGGTACGTATCCTCTGCAGCTTTTCAAAGAGCTTGCGCGCGCGACCGTTCATGCATCCACTTTAGGTCTCTAAATAGCCATGACGTATTCGGTAACCATTCGGGTCATTTACGCCTGAGGTGGTCACTTGTCGCTCGAGGAACTGCCATGTCCTGACCTTGAGCACGTGATGGTCAATTTTGCCTACGAACCCACGATGCATCTATTGTAAACGAGTAAATACAAAGAAACCATGTAAACACCTATTGATCCCTTCTGTCCGACTGTTTCCCATTGTGAAATCCCTGTAACGAGAGAACATGCAAACGCTCGTCAAGTGTGCGCTTGTGCACGCAATCAAGCATGTCTGATTTTGAGCCTCAGACTTCCTCCACCAGTTTTCTAGAGACTGGCTTGGAAGCCGGCCCAAAGATTGTCCCGGCCGGGCTCTCGAGCATCTCCTCTGTCACCGCGACCCGCACACCACTCTTGTTGCTGACCCATCGGACAAAGGCTGGGTTGGGCTTCTGGCTGTCATCGCCCCCGTCTCCGTTCCCGGCTGCCTTGCGGTTGACCTTGGGCGCCTGCTTCTTGAGGAGCTTGTTGATGGTTTCCATCTGAAATTAATGTTAGTTCGTGTTGCTTCAAGACTCGAATTTTAGTTGCGCTGTCGTACCTTGACTTCCTCGTTTCGTTTCTCGCTGAGGTTGCGGCGTCGTCGGGCCATTTCTTGGCGTCGCATAGACAACTCTTCTGCCGTAAAGACCTTCTTGGCTTGAACCTCTGCCCAAATTGTTAACCCTGCTAGATTCATCATGTCGCCGTAGACCTACCATCTGAGAGTTTCATATACTGTTGCGGCTCATCCTCGAAGCGGGCTCGCTGACGCTTGGTCATCTTGGTGAGGTCGGGAGATTCGTCTTGGCTGCCCTCGTCGTCGCTGTCTGCCTCCTCCTCTTCCTCTTCCTCCTCGTCGCCTTCTTGGCCAGCAACTTCTATCTCCTCGCCCTCAGCGTCCTCGTCGGCCATGGTTTCATCTCCGAAGCCCATAGTTTCATCACCAGCATCGCTATCGGCTGGGTCGCTGAGATCATCATCGTCGTCGTCGTCATCTTGTACCACCTTAAGAGCCGATCCTCTAGGCGCCGGCTTGGACCTAGATGGCTTGGAAACGGTAATGGTGGGAGGAGGAGGGGCGAGGTCCATGTCGACGTCGCCTTCGGCATCCTCTCCCTCAGCGTCGACGTCCATATCATCCTCACCTTCGGCATCCTCCTCCATATCGTCGTCATCCTCCTCCTCTACCTCAATCTCTGCCTCTTCTTCCTCCTCCTCATCTTCATCGGGGCTGGAGTCGACTACGTAACTCTTCTTCGCGCCCCGGTTTCGCTTGCCTGAAACAATTTCACCACCTTCAAAGCCCCGCCCGCCACGTGTCGCCTGTCGTAGCTTGTTGGATGGCATCTTGACAGTCAAACTGAGATGGCGGTCACCGCCCGGCGAGGCGGCATCTCGGGAAACAGACACGCCCGAGGCACGACCAGACCGTCTCGACGACATGCTTCGTTCGCTTCGCTCGTTTCTTTCGGGGGAGTCAGCCATCCTGGCGTGAACAGAAATAACCTCATTCGCCCTAGTGGCCGCTGAACGGCGCGGACGAGAACTCATGTTGGCAATATCCGCACTGGCGGGGTATTGAGTTTTCAATACCTATCTAGAGCTGGAGGGAAGAATGCAGGAGCGATAATAGATATCAAGAATGAGTAGGATGTGACGGGGTTTATATCTAGTCTCGTAAGGCTGCAGTATCTCCAGATCAAAGATCAGATGCGCGCATGTGCCCAATGAGTCGAGGTTTAGATAAAAGTCGGACGATGCAAGAAAAGGGCGATCGGAAGGCAAGTTTGGAGTTTTGGTTGTGACGAGGCTGAAATAAGCTCAATTGTTGGGGGCGTCAGACCAAAGGGCAAGAGCCAACCAAGGAAGGATCCAGGGGAAAAGCCAAGACCAAAGGTTGAGGCAAGGCAAGGAAGGACGGAAGAAGCCCAAGGGCAGGCAAGGGTGAGATGGACTGGGAAGGTGCAGCTCCGTGGGATGTCGGTGGCGACGGAAAGTGCAACGGGTTGGGCACTGTGATGATATCTGGTGTCTGGTGATAAAGGGGATGGGACAAATGCCGCTTCCCTGGTGATTGGTGAAGATCCGCTTGAACCTAAGATGGAGGAGCATGCAAGGCTGATGTCTGGACAATCGAGCTAACCAGTGCCAGTTCCCGCTCCCGCGCCCGCCGCAAGCCAAGAAGAGGAGCAGGACGTTAACGCGAGACGTCGAGGCTGTGTCGCTTGACTGACTGGCTCTGAATCAGGGATTCGTACAGGCGGGCTTGCTGCACGTGGCTAATGATCATCCAGCATAGAGGGCCCCAGAAACAAGCATCCAGCATCGAGGCATCCAATGGTTGGATACGCGGGTGAGTCTGCCGGTGAGGATGGATGTTCCTTTTCCCACTTGTCGCCCAAGTAGGTGCTTCCTCCGTGCGGCTGCTATCTCACAAGCCCGGCACTTGTCCCTATCATTTGGTAATGGAAGGAATGGGCAATGTTGCAATGACGGCAGCCACCAAAAAATGACGAACGATGGTATTGGTGTTGATGCGCCCCAAGGAAAGGAGACGAGACAAAAAACGAATGACCACAACTCACCTGTCACAAAATTCGGTTCTCCTGTCGCACAAAGAGAGCTCGGATTCTCCCGCAATTCGCTGATTCTACCAGTGGGCGTTCTCTGCAAGCAGGTTCTGCAGCTTGGCTTTAGGTGGTTCAATGGCCTTGAACAGGGTCAGAGGCCAAGCCTACGGAGCGAGCGGCAATCCAATGGCCCCCCGCGCGCAAGAGAGTTTCCCTACTGTTCTGATACTGCGAAAGCTGCCGCAGGTCCTCTGAGGCTTGAGACGGATCGCCGTTACACGCTGGCGATGTGTCGGCTGGTTGGTGGTTGACTGGGTGTAGTGAGATTGGCTGATGCAGGTGGACGATGGCGCTGATTCCTGCTGTCGCGTAGCTTTGCAGGCTGTTTCGGTGCTTGAGGTGAGTGTGGATGGCAATACGCATACGAATCGTTCACTCGGCAAGGTTCCAAGCCCCTAGCAAAGTCCTTGAAAGCGTGGCAAGTCGTTCACTTTGATGTTGATCTAGATTTGATGAGCTCTGAAGCGAATGCGCGTTTGAACCAGGTCACCGTTTCCAGGCGACCGTTCCGTTTTGATTCCGCTTTGAACACCGTAATAGACGGCCCATGCTGTACCGTCTTCAGAATGGCTTCCCACGAACCAGTATATGTCGCAAGCATTCAAGACCTCCAAGACGTTGCGGATAACCAAAGAGTAGCATTCATACAAAACATCGCGGGCATATATGTAAATAAATATTGAGTTCCCTAAGCCTTTACCTGGTAAATCAGCCTTGGTAAAGAACGGCAGTTGCGACCTTCCTCCCCCCACAAGAACCCCAGATTGAACCAACATGCGCTAGCTCCACCGTTTCCCGGCAGGAGACGCCGAGGCATGTGCGTGTCTACCTCGCCGAACCTTACCCGCGTCGGCATCGGAGAGCTTCAACTCGCCTCCTCTTTATGTGATTCTTGTTTATCGATCATCTTAGTATTCTTGTGTCAATCGCGAAAGACGTAGCAAGATGAGCGACTCCGACTCGAACCCCGGCCAGCCCGCCATCCCGGACTGGCAAAAGACACAGACCGAGGACAACGAGAGCCAGAGCACCGAGCCGGCACCTACACCGAGCAGCTCGGCATCAGAAGTCGATGCGCCAGAGGCAGAGACACCCGCTGTAGAGACACGAGAGGCTGCGCCCGAGCCCTCTTCTGAAGAAGACAGCCTCACGGTTGCGCGGCGCTTCCTCGACAACGATGCCGTGCGCCATGCGCCCCATGATAAGAAGGTCGCGTTCTTGAAGTCCAAGGGCATCGACGACGCCGACATCGAGGCTCTCCTTGCTGACGATGAGCCCTCCTCTGCGCCAGAGGTCCGTCCCCTTAGTGAAACTCATAGAACAGGTCGCTGACTTCTCCCAGTCCGACACCAGGTCAGAAACCTCCGACTCGCGATCTTCCTTCGTCCCGACGCCGACCGAAACCCTCTCCCCATCACCATCCTCCCAACCACCCGTCGACCGCCCTCCAATCGTAACATACCCCGAATTCCTAGCAAAGTCACCCCGTCCTCCTCCCCTCGTGACAACGGACCGCCTCTTCAACGCCCTCTATGCCATCACTGGTCTCTCTACCCTCGTCTACGGCGCAAGCCGCTACATCGTCCGCCCCATGGTGGACCACCAGGCCGAGGCACGGACAGAGTTCCATGATCTCACGTCCCGCAAGATGGATGCCCTCGTCGCAAAGCTAGAAAAGTCCGTGTCAGAGGTGCCCCCCAAGAAGCCCGTTGCCGACGCCGCAAACGCCGAGGATAGCGATGCCGAGGACCCGACTGAGATGTTCCACCGGGACATGGGCACTCAGACAACCTTCCCTATCAGCTCTGTGACGGCCTTGTCGGAAAATGGCGGTGCAAAAGGATCCTCTGCCAAGCACAACGCCACCCAACTTGCCAGTTTGAATAAGACGCTCTCTGGCTTGAAGGATGAGTATCGCTCACAGAGCGAGGGGATGGACAAGATCAAGACAGCCATCGACGTGCTTCGGGATGACCTCGATAACCTTACCTTTACGGGCCAGTCAACTATGGGTAGCTACGACCTGTATGGTCGGACGCGTAAGAATGAGCCTGATGATGAGATTCGTAAGGTGAGGGACAATATCCGCCGTGTCAAGGGTGTCCTCCTCAGCACCAGGAACTTTGCTACGGCAAGATGATGGAGTGAAGCCTTTCGAGAACATATATATTAATTTGCATCTTCTCCCGCCCCACGGGAATGCTGATGCTGTATTCATAGCCAGTTACAATGCCTTTGTACATACATGAGTTCGTCCAATATACCCTCCATCCATTCCTTCATCCGCCCATTGTGATACAAGAACCATCATCTCGGTGCGACCTGACCAAGTGTGTCATCTCGTATCCCATCTCAGGCCTTCTTAGGGTCGTCGATCTTGTACTTGTTAAAAACTGCCTCCCACGGTGTAACCTGAAGTTGTTCAAAGCCGCGCCCCTCTTCCACCTGCTCGTGGTACCACTCCATTGTTGGGCGAAACGTGAACTCGAACCTATCTTGCTTGGTTTCTTTGGTGGCTTTCTGGAAGAGACGATTGTTGCAATTCGTAGATCTTCTCACTAACTTCCCACGAGGGGGGTGGAAGACTGTAAGTAACCCTTCCTCGGGGTCCTCATCGACTGGTTCCTCTCGCTCATCAATATCCATTGGTTCCGGAGAAAGGGTTCGGGCGCCAACAGGCGCATCACCAGCCTTAATAAGCCTCCACCCCCTAACTGACATTGAGTGGTATGGAGCCGGGACGTACATCTTGAGGTTGTCCACGAATGTCTGGAATTGGTCAACCGCAATGTCGACCAGTTCGGTCAAGCCTGGAGGCTTGCTTTGGAGACCTGCGACCCAAACCTTTTCCAGCGGTAGTATTGGAGTGAGATCCCTTTGCACGGCATTTATCAGCTCACGCTGTGCTTGAATAAGATCTCCCTCATAGATATCCGGTCGGTGCTTGTCAGCAAGGTTTCCCTTCCTCGTGGGATCCCAGATGAGTAACTCAGCAGTTTTCCATGGCTTCTTGTGTGGTTCGACAGGCCGGTACACCATGATCCAGGGCCGACGAGTCTTCCCTATGGCCCTTGGATCTCTCTTGGCATCCCAGGTTCCATCCATCGTGTAGAATAAAGCCATGGCAGTGTTATGGAACCTGTGTGCAGACTCCAAAACAAAGTCGCGGATGAACCTCATGCACTTCCCGTAGGGGTCAAAGGCGTTTTGATAATCAGCAAAATCAAAGGCCATGGCCGAGTCCCAGTATGAGATTGGAAACTTGTAGATGATGTGCGGGCTCCAACCAGACTCCTTAGCCTTGTCGTCAAGTTTCTTCAGAAACGCCTTGAAAGAGTGGGCATCGTCGTTAGGAATGAGCTGCAATTGCGCGCTAGGCTGGCCGGTAGAGGGCTGGTTAGATGATGAGGCTATCACTGATTCCTTCTGGTCGAGAAGGGAATAGACGTCATCCGGGCTAGCAAATGTCGATGCCAGGTACTTTCGCCGTGTAATGTAACGAGTCATCCTTTGACCATCCGGCTCGCTGGAACCCAAGACGCTGAACTTTCGGAACCGATTCATGTTCATGATGGACCACCATCCGAACCAATTGACCAAGCTCTGTTCATCGTTGCCGTCTATGCACTCGGGGGCAAAGACAAACGGGGAGTGCTCATCGCTCGCCGCGTCGAGGAGGGCCAAAACCATGGACCAGGTCTTGTTTAGCGCCTCAACCCCTTCCTGACTGTTGACGGGAGTTTGTAAGTTGCGCGACAGCCTGCTCAGCTTTTCGACCTTTTCAAAGGCCAAATCGCGAAGCCAAGAGTCAAACCTAGCGCAAACCACAAGTCGGACTGCGTCGTTGTCATGCTTCCAGGCCTTCCAGAACCATTTGAAGAAGTTCCACACTTGCTGGGGCTGCGACACCATGAAGCTTGGCGTAACCATGATGGCTTTCCGGTTAGGGCATATAGGTTGAAGGCTGATGTCCCCAATCTCAGTTGCATTGTCGCTAGAAGGGAACATGGCTGATGGGTGTGTAGACTTGGAGAAGAGCCAGAACTGGAAGTGTGTGGGCGAAGAATGAAGAAGGAAGTGTAGGTTGGGGAAGAGCCGGACAGACCATATCGCTTCCTCAGGAATAATGACCACTCCATGCTCCATCTTCAAAAAGGTGAGCCAGTGTCCAGGAAAGACACTTGTAAAGATTCTGCAGTCAGGGTTACAGCTTCGGAGCCAACGACCCAAGAACATAACTTCTAAGTCGGCTTGTGGCGGGAAGGCGAGGAAGAAGTGATGCTTGGTTGGTTTGTTGAGGGCATTCTCTGGCAGCAGCCGCTCGTAATGGAAGTTGAAGAGTCGGTGCATTACCGTCGGTCCAAGGCGCGGCAGGACATCATCACTGGAGGTGATTTCGCCCGGGATCGAGATTGGGGCAAGCGATGTTAACCATCCGGGAGCTGACAGGAATAAGAGGTACTTTAACTCGGGCACTGTATGGTCAGATGAGATTGTCTGGCCATCCTCTGGTGCGTGTAGCAAGATACACAATTCTGGATGTTGGAAGAGAACAGCCACAGATCTGACCCGAAGCCAACTACAAATTGATGCAAGGCTGGACGGGTCGTCATTTGCAGTCACGACGCCACTGACTGGCTCCACGGTAGAAATGGTGGTTATACAGTCCTGGAAATCTTTCAACATGCAGGAATGTGTGAAGGTCAGCTTTGGCTCGTTTTCCAGGACACAGGACCAAGTTTGTCCTGGCTTGGGTCGAGGCCCCTTGAATGTGACAGAAAGTGACGCTGAAGCTCTAGGGCCGAATTGGACGTCTTTGGTAATAGTGTAAAGGTCCGAATGTGCGTTGTTGCTGGAGACAGGCGACTCCTCGGCCCAGCGAACACGTCTCGCTGGAGGGCTTGGTGGTAATGCAACACTCGACGTCTCAGGCTCCTCGATCTTTGTCACTCTTGAAGCTGAGGGGGGATCTGGGAGGAAAAGACTCTCGTCCTCTTCGGCAATGTCCATCAAGTCCTCCACCGGGGTAATGGTTGTTTCTTCCACTTGACCCCAGCTGATCGACTTCTTCTTTTTCTTGGGCTTCGTAGGCTCCCGGTCGCTCGCGGGCGAGTCTGCTTGTTGAACACTGTCGCCATTGTGAGCCACTGAGTTTGCCTCCTCTGTCTCAGCGGTGTCCGGGTTTGAATCGTCAACAGGGTGCTTTTGAGAGGACCGCCTCTTCTCTCTCGGATTGAGGGAATAAAGAACAGCTGGCTTTGGCGGTGCCACTACGCCGTCTTTGTCGCGACTTCTTTTTTCGAGTATTCTTGTAAAGCGATGCTTGAGCATCCTTGGTTGTTTTGTTGGGTCTTCAACAGCCTCGGCCAGAGTGGTCCGCTGCTTTCTCACTTTCCCGCCTGAAAACACATTGCCAGTGAAAGCGTCGGGTGCCTGAGCCTTGCGGACGACTACTTCCTTGCCGTTTGTCTCGGAACTGGTGCGCCGAGGCGGGTTTGGACGACCAAATTTGCTGGTCAGACCGCTTGATGGACGGACGACTTGTCGACGTGGTTCATCAGGTCTCTTCAAACCATCTCCTGAAGCTCGTCGAGGCGTATCCTTTTTCGTTGCTGGGGGCGAAACGGGCTCAGCTTGTTCAGGCGACTTCTCCCGAGCAGGAGCTGTGCGTTTTGGGCGACCTCTTTTTGGGGAATCATCTGCGTCATCCTTGTCTGGTTGTGCTGTCGTGATCGTTTGGCCAACCTCGGGAGGTGAAGGAGGGGGTTGATCGTCAATCTTGATATCGGCCTTTTGCTCAGGTGAACTCGGTGTTGATGAATCGTCAGGATTCTCGCCTATTGGCCAGAGATTGAGCGCTTCGATGTTCTCCTCAAAGGTGGTCGGATACACGGTAGGCTCGAGACCTCTCTCAAGACGTTTACGATTCCGTTCATCGTGCCGAGCTAGCTTGGACCTGAACCTCTCTATTGAAGCCTTTCTCCACGCACCAATGTTGCGGTTTGACTTTCGTTCATGGTCGTCTTGCTGCTTGGTCTCTTGCCAGTGAGTGAGAAGACTCGCGCTGAGGTTTTCTTCTGGTTCCCAGGATGCGTCAAATAGCTCATATCCTTCCCATCTGATGAGGTAGTACATTTTCCCACCATCCTCATGCTCGGCGAGAACAGATGAAACAGTCCATTCTTCCTCCGAGTCAATCTCAGTCTCGATGGTGGAGGTGACCGAGGCTGTCTCGATCTCGTCAACGCCAGCGTTGCCGGGTGATAGCTCTTCCATGGCTTTCTGAGTGGGCGAGGGCCATCAAGCCATTGGATGTGTGTGGTGAGTGTCCCCAAGGATGGAGAAGGCGTTTGTGATGGACGTGGTCACAGAGTGCAGCTCAGTTGCCAGCTCGCTTGCGGCAGAATAACGACGAAGAACTTGCAGAACGAGTGAAGTAGGCAAAGCCTTGGTAAAAGGAAAAGAGGGCAAGCGATACTAGATCTATTGAGGTATGTGACTCTCGCCCCGTGCAAACAGCCAACTTCCTGCAATCACTGAAATCTGCTCGCAGCTCGGGTACTGCGGCGATAGCGTTGAACTTGCCCTGTGAGCTGTTAGATGCGTTAAATCCGAGGTTGCTTGTTTTCGCACGTTGAAAACCCTCAGGTGCCGAAAAATTCAGATTGTTTGGCCGATTTATTTGAACAATTCAACAACCCTGAATTCTAGAGACGAATGTTCATCCCAGATCGCGTGTGTTGGCGCGGCAGCAACTAGCCGCGCTAGCACGTGACCACGCCGTCCATTAATGAAAGTGGCTGCTGTGGAAGGTGGCAGCCACCAACTGAAGGCAGTTGCCCCGATGGACGATTTGCATTGCTTGGAATTGATCATCTCTCGATCAAGGTTGTGTAGTGGATAGTAGAGGGACTGGAGAAAAGCCATAGACTGGAGATAGGCTCCTTGGTAACCTTGGTAGAGGCTCTCGGCTCTTGGTTTAGGTTTGTTCTCGCGAATTTCGTGTCCTACCTGACGCAACCGGCGAGTTTGCGACTGGGTCTAAACTATTTGCTACATACAGGAACGGGCAATGAAGGAGTGTTGATGGGTCCTCCAAGTTGTCGCATCATATGCACCGTCGTTTGCCAGTCCAAAACTTCATCGTTGTGTTACCTACTACTTAGCTGCCGTCGCTTCGCTTAGCCAGACCACAATGCAACCATGGAGCTTTAAAAGGTAGCCTGAATATGGGGGATATTGACCAGCAAATCTTGAAGAAGTTGTAGTGTTCTCGTAATACGCCTCTGTCAAGCCCGTGTGGCTGGAAATGACGAACAAGATCCCCTGGCGTTCCGGACAACACCACAGCTTGACTGATATCCACGTGCCTACAAGGCATCATTGATTGTCAGTTGTTAGTGAGGGCCTACTCCTGCAGGCTCCGGATTAGGTAGCCAATTAATGCGCCCATGACTTCAGCACTCGGTCCCCTTTATCGTTGCCTGCTCCCTACAGAGAGCTAGCTACGGGGGCAGGAAACCACTCGGGCGTTGTCTTCTAAGGGGCCAGGTTGCATTTTCACAGCATTCCCTGGATAATGGATCCATACATCCATTGTTGCTAAACTGAAAGCGAACTGGACTGGACTGCTGCCATGGAGCACTGGCAGGCCGTACTGCAACCTGGTGGTACTTGTGCTACCTGGCCTTACTGGGTGCCACCGCCTGGCATTTACTGGTACCTGGTACTGGTACGGAGCACTCCCCTACAGGAGACCAAGCCCAGCCTTTACGCTCCCATTTTTACCCCTCGGCACGGGTTAAGGTACAACAACCGCCTATCGCCAGAGCCGCGCATTCTCTCCCTCTCCACATCCCACACCTCAACGACGTCGACTCTCTCCTCTCGCAGCGCCAGCGCACTCGCCTTCATCCTCATCCTCCATCCTTGAATTCTTTCTCGACACCTTCGCCCGAGCTACAACATCGCAACCATGGCCAACGACGAGTATGATGTGCGTCCTCTTCCCCTCCCTAGCCTTTTCTGTCCCGCCAGTTGCTGACCAGTGGGCCCCCTTTGCAGTTCCTCTTCAAAGGTACCGTCATCTACCATCTCCAAGGCCACGCCTGGCCCGTCGACCTGCCGCCGCCCGTTGCTGACATTGTGAACCTGCAGTCGTGTTGATCGGAGACTCTGGAGTCGGAAAGTCCAACCTTCTCAGTCGATTCACCCGAAACGAGTTCAACCTAGACTCCAAGTCGACTATCGGTGTCGAGTTCGCCACTAGGTCCATCCAGGTC
>JALLKD010000655.1:0-30493 GCA_023509735.1 Fusarium liriodendri | reverse complement strand
CTGCGGAGTCGTCCGAGGGGTAAACCGCATTCGGAACAGGTGGGGAATTAAGTCACAGATCATTAAGGAAAAAAGCCATGGTGCTGCCAAGGTCTTGTTTGGACTGAGCTTGGGGCTTCAGCTGGGGTTTAAGCCAGGGCTCCAGTTGACGGCGAGTAATGAAAAAGGTGTGACCGCGACTGGACAAGCTACGAAGACCGGATCCAGCCAGAGAAGCCAAGAAGGTCAGCTCCTCAGTGGGGAACAGGTAGGTGTTGGAGAGGGATCAACCCTGTCGACGTCTCGGAAGCCTACCGGGGTTGCATCAGTTCCCACGTGTGGAGAGTCGTTCATGTTGGTTCTGCCTTTTGTCTCCTTCGCTGTGCAATGCAATCAATGCTTCTGCTATTGACACACGAGCACGTTTTGTACGCGATTCAGGTTACATAGTTCATGGAAGGAAAAAGCTCCTTCCGAGGTTGCATTACACGACAATGACGAGTACAGCCCGGGCTGAGTAAGACCGAAGGGCGAGAGAGGAGAGTCTTATCACGGCCTTCTTAATTCTCCCCTCCCCCTCTTCCAATGCGATCTGCACGGTGACTATTGGGAATCATTACTTTTTCTTCTTTAATACCCTGGATCCTAGCCGACGTTGCCGTTACACACCAATTCTTTTGCACTGACTCGTCCTCCTTTTATCTGAATCAGAAAAGGACAAGCACAATGGCGTCGTCAACTCATGATTTTATCATTGTCGGAGGTATGTCATAATCCGCATCGCGCTCAGTGCATGACTCGCACCTCGCCTCTCCACCCTTGTCTCTTAGGAAAGACCCATTAACGCGTTACGTCTCCGCGCCCACAGGTGGCCCTGCCGGAAGCGCCGTCGCCGCCGGCCTTGCCCGTTCCGCCAAGAAGCCCAGCGTCCTCCTCCTCGAGGCCGGAGGTTCCAACGAGGACCGCAACCTGAGGGTCGACGGCCAGCGGTGGATCACGTTTATGAACCAGGAGCTCAACTATGGTTACAAGACGGCACCACAGGAGCACTGTGATAACCGTGAGCTGGACTACTCGCGGGGTAAGGGTCTAGGCGGTTCTAGCGCTATTAACTTTGGCGTCTACACGGTCGGTGCCCGTGATGATTATGAGGAGTGGGCGCGTATCGTCGGTGACGACGCGTACCGTTGGGATAAGATCCAGCCTCGCTTCAAGGCACTCGAGACGTTCCACGGCGACCTCCCTGCTGGTATCGACTCCAAGTATGCCGCCCCCAAGGCCGAAGACCACGGCAGCTCTGGTAAGCTGCACGTTGGCTACGCCAGTGAGTGGGAGAAGGATCTCCCTCCTGTGCTGGATCTCTTTGAGAAGGCTGGTTTCCCTCTCAACCCTGACCACAACTCGGGCAACCCTCTTGGCATGTCGGTCTTGATCAACTCTAGCAACAAGGGACTCAGGTCAACATCAAATGACTTGCTGACTCCTGTTCCGGAGAATCTGACCATTGTCACGTCGTCTCCTGTTCAAAAGGTTATCCTTGAGGGTACCAAGGCTGTTGGTGTTGAGGCCAACGGCAAGCAATGTGAGTCTTGTTTCTTTGATTCCAGGGGCTGCACTCTATCTTGAAGCCATGGAGATGCTGAATAACTCATTTCTCATACATGTACTGACACAGTCTAGACTTTGCCTCAAAGGAGGTCATCCTCTCAGCCGGCTCCCTAGACACCCCCAAGATCCTTATGCACTCTGGCATCGGCCCCAAGGACCAGCTAGAAAAGTTCAACCTCCCCGTCGTCAAGGATGTGCCACGCATCGGCCAGGGTCTCCGAGACCACATGTTCTGCCCCCTCGTCTACACTCGCAAGGAGGGCGACACAGACCGCGCGCCCTTCTACGGAGACGAAAAGATCATGGAGGAGGCCCTCGAGCAGTGGAAGCGCGACGGTACTGGCCCTTGGACAAAGTTTGCCTGCGAGGTCGGCATTGGCTGGTTCAAGCTCGACAAGCTGGTGCAGTCTGAAGAGTTCAAGGCTTTGTCTCCTGAGGAGCAAAGCTTCCTGAATAAGGAGACTGTGCCTCACTATGAGATCCTGACGCATTTCCCCATCCACTGGTTCATCCCCAACTTTCCCAAGTCGGCTCTCAACTACTCTTGTATTCTCGTCTTCTACTACAACGCCCAGAGCCGTGGAGAGGTTACGCTGCAGTCGGCCGATCCCAACGTGCCCCTCAAGTTCGACCCCAAGTTCCTCTCCACGCCGTTCGATCGACGTGCAGCTATCGAGGCTCTTCGCGATGCTTTCCGCCTTGCCAAGTCAGACGGATACGCCAAGGATAACGTGGAGACGCTTGCAGGTCCCAAGGGTGATTCTGACGAGGACCTTCTTGCTCACTGGCGACAGACCATATCTTCGAGCTGGCACATGACCGGAACGACAAAGATGGGCAAGCCTGGTGATGCGGAAGCAGTTGTTGATAACGACTTTAAGCTTATTGGCTTTGAGAACTTGAGGATTGCGGATATGGGTGTCGTCCCCATCATCGCCAGCTGCCACATCCAGGCTGTCGCCTATGTCACTGGCGTTACTTGCGCTGAAAAGTTGATTGCCGAGTATGATCTCGCGTAATCCAGGGTAAAGGGCATCAAAAGCAAACAACACGATGACCTTCTATGATGAAGAACCAATAGTTAGTTCTAACGAAGTACTCGTTGTATCTAGGGCATATCAATACAAATATGTAAAAGTAACAATCAGTTTCTCCAGCCCTACCTATCCATATACGTCTTTACAAACAAGGGACGACACTCTACCTCTCCCAAGTACACAAGGTCACCTGGGTTTCCTGACGCGAGAAGCACTCTCCTCTCGTCCAGGTCCATTTCTTCCCAGTACTCGCTATCGAAACACCTGGGCTCGATCTCCCATCCCGAATAATCTCCAGACTCATGATCATCCCAGTGAAAGTCGTTTGCAGAAAACGAGATTCTTTCGATTGGCTCACAATGATGGTACCATACTTGGATGGAATTCATACCCCCATCAAAAGCGTCCGGGTCTTCGTAGTCAAAGAGGTTAATCTCCACTTCGATATGCAAATGGTCCCAATTCTCCAACAACCTCTGTAGAGGTTCCGCCCATGCTCCCGAATACATGGACCATTCGCCTTCCCAAAGCACAAACTTGACAGTCCGTACAGCAGGGAGGTGTTGCCTCATCCAGAGCAGTTCATGCACCACTCTTCTCGGAAAATCTGCTCCTGCTTCATTATCTATCCAGAAGTCGCCCTCGTTTTTTCTTATGCCGTTTCTGTCAAATGTGTTATCGGGATAGCGAGCTTCTTTCGTCTGCACCATTTCGACAATAAGTTTGTTTGTCCGCATCTTCATCATGCGTGTAGTGTTGTTTATGTACTGCGCAAAAGTTCTGTTGCTGATGACGTATTCGCTGGGTTCTTGGAACGGGATAACTATGGCGTGGTTTCTATAGAGACGATTTTGTAGTTCTTCGGTTATCATCCAGTGAACGTAGAGTAAAGGGCATGTCTCTGGGGTGTATGCTGTCTTGGCAGTGTATAGGTTGCTAAATTCAACAGGTTCCAGAACGAGGTCGTAGATCATTGCCCTGATTTCTCGGGAGAGACGAAAGAAGCTTGGAAGTTGAGTCGTCATGACTGGGCAAGCGTTCGCCTCTCGAATATTGACACCCCGGAATGATAGATAGAGACTGAGAAGTATGAATGCAGTCAGCGGAAGAAATGGTGAGATTTGAAAATATGGCTAATTTATGCCCCAGCTGTCATATCGAGATGAAACACATCAAAGTGGTGGCTGCCTAAAAACGGAGTCGCCAACAGCTGATGCCAAGAAGGCACAGCACCAACAAGCGAAGTGAACAATGTCACGGTCCTCAACCAAAATTTAAAGACAACAAGAGCCAACAATCACGATGGAAAATTTCGAGAGTCATGTCATATTTGTGCCTAATCTTGCGGGAAATCCTCATACAGCCAGGGATCGTCCAACAGCTCTTTTGAATTGCTCCTCTCTTCAGGGCGCCATGTCAACATCCTCTTTACAAAATGTATGAACCTTGCCTTTTCTTCGCCGTTCATGCAAGTGACGGATTTTTCCAAGGTAAAATTGGAAGGGATCCTGCTGGGGTCTTTGAGATCTCCTAAAATACACACCAGCGACGCCGTTTCCCAGGACTAGTCTACGAACCGTTGCTCTTGTAGAACATGGAAGTTCTTTGACCCTTGGACAGAAGACTTTTTGGAGGAGGCCCTATGAGTGCTGTTATTTGGCCCAAGTGAGTCTGGTCGTCGTATTCATCGGGTTCATCAGCAGTCGTAGGGTTGAAAAGTGCCTTGGCTTGGAGCAAGTCCCACAACTATGATAGTAATTTAATGGCTTGTTTCTGATTGCAGAAGGGAATGAAACTTACCATCACCCCGAGACTCCATATATCTGCCGAGTACGTGTATCCAGCGTTGAGGATAACCTCTGGGGCCCGGTATATCTCCCCTTGGATGGCACCCGTGTGGACCTGTCCTGGTGTTGTTCTAACAGAAAGATCAAAGTCGCAATTTGGATGATGCCTGTCGGTTTGGCAAGTGACCCGTAGTTATTTCGGGAAAGGTAAATTGTGTGTCCATCGATGTGCTTCTGTGGTAGTGAGTTGTCGAATTCATCTTTGGCATCCCGGCCAAAGATGGTCGGGTCTTCGATTTTCACCATAATATTGTCGGGCTTAAGGTCTAGTCTCATCGTTAGTATGTGTTTTAGTGAGATTATAAAAGAGCATTACCTGTATGAATTACATGACCTTCTGTATGGAGGTATAAAGAGCATGCAAGATCATTTGTACCAAGATCTTTAGAATATCCGGGGGAATGACATTGTCGATATATCTTCTGTGATAGAGCCATAGAGGCTCACGCAGAGCTTCCAAGACAAGGCACACATGATTTTCTGATGTGCCGTTTAATGAGAACGAATCGGTAAGCTTCCTGACAAAATGCCAGCCTTTGTGCTCAGGATTCACACGAGAAATGTGGTTCATAATTTCAACCTCGTTTTCGGGCGGAACTCGTCGCGAAACATGGCTGGTTGCATTAACCTTGACGGCGACGTACTTGTCTTCTGACCACCGCCAACTACCTAGGTTTAGAATGTGTCATGCTGGGCGGTTAATGGGGACCAACCGGTCAAGGTCTCGAGCAAGCCATACAGTGGAATTGGCGCCGTAGCCCAATTTTGTTGCAATTTGGTATCTTTTGTTTAGAACCTGGCCTAGGTGGACAGGATAGAAACGAGCAGGGTGGTAGTTCGGCGTCTTTTCTTCCTCGATGGGTATGGTAGGATCAAGTCGAGGTGCAAGGACGGACGATTTGGGCCATGGCTGCCGGTATAAAACTGGGAAAGGCCGGAGTTTCATAGCTTTGCACATGGCCGGATATGGTTGATTGCTCAAGGCGGTGTCGAGTCAAAATGAGGCTTGAGGGGTTCACGTGATTATCTACACGTGATCCCGGTCACCTTTTTGGCAATCCTGCTTCACAATGAACATGAGAAGAAGGAAAGCGTTTCAACCTTTATTTTATGTCCTTTCAGTCGTTGTGTCAGTCCAAGCTGTCGCTATTATTGGTCACGATGACAATGGCACGACTGCTTCAATCAGCAATAGCAGTGTAAAACAGAGCTACGAACATACGACTGCATCCAAGCCTGACCTATTCGAATACGATAGTATACGCTAAAGTCTATTTTTCAATAGTACTCGCTGACTTTGCGTCCAACCTTCGTTTCGTTTCTTTCAATGTATCCAAGCTGACTTTGACCTCTGGGTAGTTCGGAGCTCATTTACCTAACTAACCACCTTAAACTGGTTATGCTAACCTTGAAAAGTCTGCGATTTTTTTTTCTTAATAACCGGTTATAAGTAGAGGGACCACCCAAGAAAATGAGGAAAGAAATTACTCGCAAATGCATGCGGGGCTGTGTAGTCGAAGCGATAAGCTATGTAGAAGGATCACTGGGACAAGTCCAAACTGAAACCATTAGTTTCGCGTCACCGCACATAGCTGAAACAGAATCAAGTTATTAGACAAGATATTGCGTGTCTCGTATCTAAATGACGTCGAATCAAGGGTTTAAAATGAGGTTGCGATAAATATAACAACAACGGGAGGCTCAGCCACACTGGCAAATTGCAGGGACGCACCTCGCTAAGCCAGACTTCTAAAAATGGGTTTAGATCTCACCAACTTGTCTTATTGATCTACGGACAGTTGAGGCATGGTGATAACATGTCGACATTCACCTGCCATATGAGGCAATTTTGGTGATTGCCAATTCGCTGTCATTGGAGGATTGGAATGACGAACATTCTTGTAATCTTAAACGCGTTTGTGTCTCTGAATGATAGAGCCCCTCCATGATTGAGAATAGTGATAGATTTATCGTTAAAAGGCCAGTTTTCCCGGAAATAACTCTCTTGTTTCTGACAATCATACGAGAAAACCTACTGATATCGTCCTACAATGTCTCACAACGAAATGTACGCCATCCTAAAAATCCCTCTTGTCATTTTTCAATCACTGACAGTTATAAAGTAATGTCGACGTCTTGGTCATCGGAGCCGGACCAACTGGTCTCGGCGCTGCCAAGCGCCTCCAGCATCTGGTATTTGAACTTGTGTTGGACACGAAACCCTCGAGTTGCGAACTAACATTTCTTCATAGAACAGTGCATCTTGGCTTATCGTTGACTCCAACGAAACCCCTGGTGGTCTCGCCTCTACGGATACCACTCCCGAAGGCTTTGTGAGCATCTTTATACTTCCGACAGATTTTGAAGCTCATACATGTAGCTGTTTGATGTTGGTGGACACGTCATCTTTTCCCACTACAAGTACTTTGACGACTGCCTCAATGAGGCCCTGCCAAACTCTGATGACTGGTATGAGCATCAACGCATCTCGTATGTCCGTTACCAGGGCCTCTGGGTCCCATATCCCTTCCAGAACAACATTGCAGTCCTTCCCAAGGAAGAGCAGGCTAGATGCCTTGGTAGTCTGATCGATGCTGCCCTTGAAGCACGTGGGAGGGCTCCATCTGATAAGCCCCGTAATTTTGATGAGTGGAACATCAGAAATGTTGGAGAGCGCTTGAACGAGATCTTTATGCGCCCTTACAACTTTAAAGTCTGGGCCATCCCCACGACTGAGGTAGGCTCCATTGCTAAAGGCCATTTTTCGCAGAGTGCTAACATGTTTCTCCCCACTAGATGAACGCTACATGGGTTGGAGAAAGAGTTGCTGCTCCTAACCTTAAGCTGCTCACTACCAACGCCATTCTCGGCAAAGTAGCTGGTGGCTGGGGTCCCAATGCGACTTTTCGCTTTCCTGCCAAGGGAGGTACCGGTGGTATCTGGACTGCCGTCGCCGACACCCTCGACAAGGAAAACACCCGATTCGGTGATCACGGTGCGGTGGCCAAGGTAGATGCGGACTCGAAGACGGCACACCTCAAAGATGGTATGATTTATTCATGACCTCGAAATTCTCGCTGATAACCTTTGTCTAGGAACCATTGTGAAGTATGGGGCTCTCATTTCTACCATGGCCATTGATCACCTGGCCGAGACACTGGGCGATGAGAAGCTTCAGCAACTGGCAAAACCCCTTTATTACTCTTCTACCAATGTAATTGGAATTGGTGTTCGTGGACAGCGCCCCGAACGTATCGGCGATAAATGCTGGGTATGTCCTCTCTTCCCTTCACTTTTCATCCTCCCTGGTTCTGTTAAACCGCAAATGAGTTAACGCATTGCAGTTGTATTTCCCTGAGGATAACTGCCCTTTCTACCGAGCCACCATCTTTTCCAACTATTCCCCGTTCAACCAGCCCAGTGAAGAAGTCAAACTTCCCACCAAGCAACTGGCTAATGGAGAAGCGCCTGCCTCATCCGAGCCTACGTCTGGCCCCTACTGGTCCATTATGCTGGAGGTCTCTGAGTCTACACACAAGCCTGTCAACCAGGAGACTCTGCTCGAGGAAACCATCAAGGGTCTCATCAACACGGACCTTCTGAAGCCCGAGGATGAGATTGTGAGCACTTACGTCCGACGCTTCGATCATGGATATCCTACTCCTACACTCGAGCGGGATGGTGCATTGGCAGAGGTTCAGCCTTATCTCTACAGCAAGAACATTCTTTCTCGTGGTCGGTTTGGGGCCTGGAAGTACGAAGTTGGAAACCAAGACCACAGGTAAGTTGACTTGTTTCAAAACTTTCCAACGAGCGAGTTCTAATACTGCCTGTTCTAGCTTCATGCAAGGAGTTGAGAGCGTCGATCACGTTCTTTCTGGCAGTGTGGAGCTTACAATGTCATACCCGGACTTTGTCAACACTCGTGCCAACACCGAACGTCGTCTTGCGGGACTGCAAGGAATCCAGATCTAGGTTCCAAACAACCGTGAAGAGTTGTGAGGGGACGACAGGACACCAAAACGATGGACTTTACTTCTTACTTTTGCCACTAGCTTGGCTTAGGGGTGTTTTTCTGCTTCTGCTTCTGCCGTACATTATTGGACTGTTCTTTAAGTATCGACACACGGATGATACAATCAGTCGAGCTTTTGAAAACATTTATTCTGTTCATTTTCTTCCTTGGTAGCGTCCAAGCCTTACCTGTAGTTGTGTTGACCTCATCGATGCCGAGATGGCTTCCACCTTGCATAGCCTAGTTCTGGCAGCTAAAAACAATTCTGAACATTTCTACACGATACGGAGTCTATCCCACGTGCTAGCTAGGACCTGAGCATGGTACTCCCCCATACACTTTAAACCCTGAGCATCACACCTCACGCCAAGCTCATCTCCCCACTCTTCGAGTAACTTCAGATAAGCCGTAGGCTTTCTTAAGTCTTTACTCAAGCAAATATGGCTGAGGACAAATCATTGCAGGAAATTAGGTAGTCCGATAACGATGAGAGAAGCGTCGTCTTTCAAGTTTACTTCATGTGCTTGATGAGACTCACAAGTGCATGTATCCCTGTGCCTTTTGCCAATCTCGGTCTGGACTTGTTACCTTTCCCATCGCGGCAAGCCAGGCAAGATTCTCCCATGGAGCTTCTGAAAGAAAACAAGTCCTGGAGTGTACATCGGCTGAGCCGACCGATCTTCTAGAGGCCTTATCCCGACCATGATCCCAGGAGTGGTGCTTAGAGATCGCCAAGCTACACGATAATGGTGAGACTGTCCCACATATGATAACGAGACTACGGGAAGTATCGCTTATACAGTGGGACTTGAGCATGGCTATCTCTACTGCGTTGCATTTCCCCATGTTGTGACGTAGCTGCCAAGGCCTGGCAGCTTACAAGATAGGACAGCTTAAGACTAGTGACCTGACAAGAGTGAATCCTACTGTCACCTACCGAAAAAGGCATATGGAAGCCCATGTGCGACTGGTGATTTCAAAAGTTCCCGAAGAGCGACGAGCGGGGAACCCTGCCACAACTTTGTAGAGATACGGCGTGTCAAGCCGACGTGAATCTACGGACGTCGCTCCCGACAAAAACACGGTTTACGGTGCCGATATAGAGAAATTTTACAGTATCACTGTATCACGCTTAGGCGGGCTTTGATATAAGTTGAACCTAGTCCCGAAGACTGTGACTGAAGCTAAATATCCCCATCACCATGTTTACCAGATAAAACCCAACTCATTCTTATCCTCGCCCGAGATTGATTATACCAAAATGTCTCTGGCAGCTCTAGCAGGCAATGCCGCAAGCTCATGGGCGTCACTGGGGATAGCTTTGACCAGCGACTCCCTCAACATGTCTATGGCCGACCACGTCATCCGTGTGCAAGCGGATCTTGGCGAACTGGGAGAATTTTACAATATTGATATTGCCCCTCGAAGATATGAAGCTCTAGAAAACTATCACGAAAATGAGCTAGAGCTTCTCACCGAGATCGACTTTGATGGGCTTGACCAGGAGGGCAAGGTGGACTACATCATGCTTCGGACGTTTCACACTCGGCAACTCAACAACTTGGATCTTCAAAAGGCCTCGCAAGAGAAGTTCTATCCTCTTTTACCTTTTGCAGATGATCTTATCGGACTTCTCGAAGGTCGTCAAGATGTTGAGCCGATGAAAGCGAAGGAGACTGCCAAGACCATCAACGACATTACAAAGTCCATCTCAGAGGTCCAAACAAAGGTTGAGGGTGGCAAATTCAATGTTACAGAGACTACGGGTTATCTTGCTTCCAAGGCCATCCAAGGCCTTCTTGAGCATTTTGCAGAATGGTTTACCTTTTACTCGACTTATGATCCCCTGTTCGACTTTTGGGTCACGACACCTTGGCAAACTGCAAACTCCACGCTAGGCGCATACCTAACTGTTGTGGAGACGAAGTTGGCGGGAATGAATAAAGAAGATGGAAAAGATGCCATCATCGGAGAACCAATCGGCCGCAAGGGCTTGGAAGTTGAGCTCGAAGCTGAAATGATCCCGTACACTCCCGAGGAGCTCATCAAGATTGGCAACCAAGAGTTTGAGTGGTGCGAGAAGGAGATGATCAAACAGTCCGAGGCAATGGGATACGGAAAGGACTGGAAGAAAGCTCTCGACCATGTCAAAAACGACTACATGGACCCTGGCAAGCAGACCGAGCTGGTGCGCGAGCTAGTTGTTGAGGGAAGCCTGTTTGTCACTGAACGCGACCTTGTCACTGTTCCTCCGCTGGCCAACTCAACCTGGCGCATGTCCATGATCGAAGCTGAACGTCAAAAGGTTTCTCCCTTCTTCCTGGGCGGACCAACCATCCAAGTGTCGTACCCGGTCGTGTCGATGGAACATGACCTGAAGCTCATGGTGATGCGGGGCAACAACAAGCACTTTGCCCGTGCCACGGCGTTTCACGAGATGTTCCCAGGGCATCGCTTACAGCTGTACATGGCAGATAGATACAACTCTCACAGACGATACATCTTTGACACGCCTTTCTTCGTCGAGGGCTGGGCTCTATACTGGGAGATGCTCTTCTACGCCAGGGACGATTTCCATCACTCGCCAGAGGGTAGAATCGGAGCTCTTTGGTGGCGAATGCACCGCTGCCTGCGCATCATCTTTTCTCTCAAGTTTCACCTCGGAGAGATGACGGCACAGCAAGCAGTGGACCTCTTGGTTGATAGGATCGCTCATGAGAGGAGCAACGCTGAAGGCGAGGTGAGACGGTCAGTCGAGGGAAGCTACTCGCCGCTCTACCAGGCTGGGTACATGCTGGGCGCTCTCCAGCTGTGGAAGCTGAGGGAGATGGTGGTGGACACGAAGGAGATCTCGGAGAAGGAGTATCACGACGCAATCTTGAAGACGGGGATGCTACCTATCGAGATGGTCAAGGCCTTGATCACTGGCGATGAACTGTCACGGGACTTCAAGACAGATTGGAAGTTTTATGACTTTGATTAAGAAGGTACTCAAGACTGTTACTAGTAGATTCGCTCTTAGGAAAATGTGAGAAGAAAGAAACCCCCTCTAAGAAGTCCATGTAGCCAAACTAGTGCAATTGGTGATCCACGCCGCTCATCCCTCAGCCTCATCCTCGATCGGGTTGACCGTAATTGGCTGAGGCCTGCATCTTTCCAACTGGGCATGCAATTCAGTACGGCTCCCACGATCTGCGTCTTGAGGAATTGCACTTACAGTCTTTGGCTGCGGACTGCTTCTGAAACCTCCAGAAGTATGGAAAAGTCTCTTTCAAAGCCTCAAGTGAAAGAAATCTGAACGCGAGAACAAAGATGGTGACATTCTAGTGCAGATCCTGCCTGCCACGCTTGACCATCGCCTTTCAACAAGCACGGTGATGGAGACTGACGGTTGAGGACTGTTTGCACGGCCAAGCACCGCTGCTATTTATAAAACAGGGCTAGAATCAATCGGACCAGGGCTGAGTCCTTAAAATATCCAGAATCATTAGGTGTAGTGTGTAGGCATTAAAGGAGCTTTGTCCGATGAATCGCTGTGGTGGTTGAGTGATGCATGACCAAGGGAGGAACAAAGAAACCTGAGATGGCCGTCAAAAACTTGAATATCCCCATTCCCCCTTCCATCTGTCACTTGAGAAATCATTATTAACTTTCCAGAACCTGAAACCGACGAGCTTCTAAGACTTGCGAACTATAGCCAAGATGGAACAAGATACCCCCCTTTGGCTTGAATGTCAGGGAGACGACGCGGGAGCCAGGACTCAGCGAGACAGAGACTCTAATAGGTGGAACCCCCGGAACCCCCTAACAGGCCCTGATGGATCCGATGGATCCCCCGTGGTCACCGTGTCCTGGCTATTCCAGGAGTTCGACTTCAATATAGCCGGTGCACAGTACAACTTGAAGAAATATTTGGAGCACATGAACAACATCAGAACGGCCACATCCTCCACCTGCGCACCCTTAGACGAGCTCCAAGTCTCTAATGCGACTCGGATCTTCCCACAGCATCAAGAGCCAGTATTCAGTGTTCCCTCTTCGACATTCACCCAAGGCGTCGATATCGACCAAGAAAAAAGAAGCATGAAGGATTATGAAGACAGAGCTCTCTCCAACATTCACCAGATGGACGAGATTCTTGATTTAATTGAGATGGTCCCTGAGCCCGATGAGGCCCTCGTACCGATAGATAAGACCATATGGTATGTTGGGGCGTTTTGTTTATCGGCGGATCTGGCTAACTCGTTGCTAGGACAGTCGTGTTTTTATATTTTGCGGCGACAATCCCTTCCCAGCCTATGGCCCGCTTCTCATTGTTCATCGCTTGCATCCATTTCCTTTTCGTCCTGGAACGCCCTCTTTCAAAGTGGCATAAAAGGTATAAACTCGCCCGTGTTCATCAGCAGGTGCGGGATCTCCTGCAGGCTCTGGAGGATCATAGAATCAGCGACAAGGACATGAACGATCCCGACTCGTGGCACTTGTGGGCTCGCTTGTGGGTATTTGTCAAGTTTAACCGATTCTGTTAGTCGGGCTATGATGCTATGACGTGTTGACCATGTGTTTGATATAGTTAAAGCCCGGCCCTTGACGGTTGACTCAGCCAGAAGATCGTCAAGTCTGACATCTGAAGAACGGGTTGTCCTTCCTTGGCTTTTTAGTTGTTCGTGCCTGAATGAATTGACCTCTTTATATTCGCTTATGAAATTGACTTGTGACCAAGACGTGTGCATTAGACCAAGACTACTCTACGATGACTGGCATTGAACCAATCTCCCTGAATGACGGTCCGACTTCATCTCTGTGAGTTAAGCCTCGCCTTGCAGGCTCAGCACTGTAAAATTGTTGGATGTACCTCTTTGCTTCCCTGACAGCCCGTAAGGAAAGACTTGTATAAAACCGTTCTATGAAACCTGCTTAAAGAGAGACACGTTCTAGGAGATCCCATTCCAAGAGGCCAGCTCTAGGAAATCCAGTTGGGGTCAATGCAGCCCCGATACGACCTTGCCAACACAGCAACACAATATTCCACCAAGGTCCCAACTTAGAAGCCCAATCTCAATCCTGTCGACAGTCCATGGGCTCGCCTCCGTCAGGGTTAGCTGAGGCCATCTTCGCCTGGAGGAACTCCTTCAGGCCAGCATCCTTCCTGATGCTATCTCGCAGCTTGTCAAGTTCCTCGTATGAGCGTAGTAAGTCTGTCAAACCCTTCAGGGCAGACTTGTAAGAATATTCTTCATCTTTGAGGTGAGCGAAGTCGACGCCAAGACTCTCTATCAGCTTTCTACCCTTGTCCCGCGGGAGCAAAGGGTAAGGCGTTTGGCAAACCTGATCGGAGAGAATTATGGCAAGTGAAAACTGAGCCTTCCGCAGGGCCCTATCGAAAGTGGAGACGACATCGATGACTGTCAAATGGAAGCAAAAAGGTCAGCATAGGAGCATCTTCCATGAGCATGGGGAAAATTGGGCATACACCTATCAGCGTTCTTTCGCTTTCCGAAAAAGAACTCAGCAAGATAAGCCACTCCCGGGAAAATGACTGAAGAAGCGGTGGCGGTGGTCATAAAACCGCCAAAACCGTAAAGATTGGTGATGGTATTCCCAAGAATGATGGATACAGCTGCCCCAAAGACCGTCTTCATGGGTAGGTATCTCTGGGCTTGAGCCTCGTGGCGGCTTATGAGATCCTGCATGAACGTGTAGGAGTCTTCATGGTATGCGGAAAAGTGTAAAATCGTTTTTTGAATCTGAATGAGATTGCCCCAGAGGGCGCCGACACTGACACCTGGGGAGGTAGATCTTCGTTAGCTCCGGCACCGGGCACTGTGAGTCTCGGGTACACTCACCCTCACTAGACAAGCCATCGATGCAACTCTTGAGGCTCTTGGAGAACCTATGGACGTGCTCGAGTTGAAGCAAGGATCTGTTCCATGCTTCCAATGCTTCCTCGGACGCTGTATCCTCCTGCCCCTTCCGTGTTAGAGCCGCTACAAGCTACCGCCAGGTCAAAATCTTACATGAAAAGAGGATGGTTTGCTGGGGATACTGTCGTTGAGAGGAGTAAAGTCGCCGGTGGCGAGCATCTTTTCGAACTCAACTGCACGGCTGGGCATCTCCATAGCGAGTGACAACCTGATCATAATTCAGCTGTTGAAAAAGACAAAGAAAAGGGGCTCGCGCATCTCACGTCTCGACCGTCAAGTTATGGTTCAGAGAAGGGTAGCTCTGGGCGCGTGCGTGACTCTGCATAGCCAATGATCGTAGCAACTTCGCGAGCGGAAACGTGGCCTTGGTCTCTCGGGAGACTGCCTCGCCGACCGGGTACATGTTGGCGATGATGGCCGTGGAATCGAATAGGTCATCGACGTATGTTTCGACAAACTCTGTGAAGAAGCGACCTAGCTGAGCTGCCCCTGCCGCTAAATTGCAACGGGAGGTTGTCCGGAACATGAAATCGGCCTAAAAGGATCCAGAATACCAGGGATTAGTTGGATCAGAAGGCAGAGAGTAGACGGAGGGTGAGGTCACACGTATACGATTCAGGTACACGGCCTCGGATATCCGCAACTCACCTCTAAAGGCACCAACGCATCACCCCAGCGACTTTCAGTCAACACTTGAGGCACCTCTATGTCCCAAAGTGCCATGTCAAAGTCTTGTAAGAAGCTGACCAGGTCATCGTTCTCAGGGTGTTGTCCGAGGTTGCTATCGTACCAGATTTGGAGGCGAATAGTCGGTGGTAGAGGCATCTTCGCGTCGTCCATGCAGGCCATGGCAAAGAGTTCGCCAGGTAGGCTTGATTATTATGAAGAGTCAGGACGAAGATGCAGGCGGCGACCGGGAGCTTTAATAACGTTGAGTTCGGTCGACGATGGAGTTGGCTGAACCAGCTGCTGGGCATATCGCCCCTGGATGCGCATCGTTATGAGCTACCGCTTGATGAAACTAGGAATAAAATCATAGATAGAATGACATATTGTGAGCTTTGTTCTTCTGAGCTGGTTCTGACAGCCACAACTGAGCGTCTTCTTCATCTTGGGACCGTTGCTGTAGAGTGATGTTGGCGTCACGGAACTACCAGGCGGCCCATGTCTCTGTTCGAACAGAACACGCGGCAGCGCAGAGTCAGAGCCGGCCCAGATGATTGGCCAGGGCGCTTAATAGTAAGAGGGACGTGCTCATTCTCCAATAAATTGTTGTGGTGGCTGAGCGCGCCTAGCCATCCGTTCTGTCGGATGGGCGAACAAAGAAAAGGCTGAGGTCTCCCATTCAGGGTCTTTGGTGCCCCCCTCTTCGAACCTCTCACCCAAAACACCCATCTTCTCCTCTAACCACCGAACGCGCTTCCTTATCAATTCAGAGGCAACATGGAACAGCATCTCCCGCTCCAGCCCGACCAAGACCTTGGTGTCACCGAGGAGGTTGACCGACAGGTTAACCCGCTCGGGAGAATGGTCCCCGAAGAGAGCGAAACCCCCATCTTCATCGACCGCCGTCGTCTGTGGGGCTACTTCTTTGGCTACTCCATGTCTGTACGAAGAGATCTGGAGGAGTATCTAGACATCCTAGACGCAATTCAGGATGCCTCCCCCTCCGGCTTCGCTATTACCGACGCATCCCAGGGCAACCCCCTTGTTAGATTCATCCGCTCCAGGCTCAGGTGGTTCCGAGGCAAGCCAGCGGTCAGAAACCCCCATGTCGAACCAGACAGGATGATGCTCAAGATCAACAAAGACGTGGCCGTCAGCAACCTTGGCCACATGCTCGACATTCTGGACATTGCCAAGATGCTCCCCAAACCCTCAAGGCTACCATTCTCGCTCCCTTGGGCACTCTGGTAAGTCTGCATCCACTATCAATAGACAGTTGGGCTCCACTTACGCTAGGTAGGATAGTCGGATGCTCTGCCTTATCGGCTGTGGCTTCTCAAGGGTTTGTTGCCAATCTCTTGAGGCAGGGGGCGCTTCTGGGCGCCATGAACCTCTTGGAGCCCATACTTTGGGATTTTTTTCTTGACTATAACTTGAACTGCCTCGAAAAGCAGTTGCAGGGCCTGAAGAGAGAATTTGAGAATGGGACAATCTCAGAGAGGAACCGCAAGGCAATGGACTCGTGGCATATGGAGATTCGCTCGCATGTTCGCTAATGTGTCTGACTTGCAGAAGACATGCAGTCTCTGAATATTTCTTGTGCAGCCTTTCTTTACTTTTTGGGCATGTCGGCCAGACCGAGGTCTATTTTGGGGTTTTAGCTTGATACATGAACATGTGCAAGGCATTCACTCGTTACCGTTTCGAATAAGCCGACTGGTAAGGCTTAGTGGGCGTCTTACCCCCTGCAAGTTTCTAATTTCACTTTAATGATATTTCGTCCCGCAGAAGAGGCTCTCGTTGATGGCAGTGCGTTTGATCGGAGATCCAGAGACGAATGACGGAGTCTGAACCAGGGTCTTTGGCCAGTTTGCTACGTCGATACGGCAGTGACATTCACCGCCCCACTCACTCTCCGGTTTCAAATGGATACGACAGAAGCAAACATTCTAGCACTCTTTGGCGACTCATGCCAGGCGCAGGAAGGGAGAGGCAGTGCTTGGATCGCGGCGTCCTGTCAGTTTTGCTCCATGACTTTTGAGCGATCTTGTCAGCTTGAACGGCCCCGGCACAATTTTAGACGCCACTTGAAAGACCTTGTTATGAGATTGTTGAGAAACCTGGGATCGTCTTGGCCTTCTGAATAATCACGGAACTGAGAGAGTGGCAAGTGCATCAACCACCTATTCCGTTTCGTGATTTGATGGCCTTCATACCTACTGTAAATTGTTAGTCGGGCTATGGTAAAATCCATTCGGGCATCATCGGCAAAGAAGTGGGGCCGGCCGGACATTAGAAACACCCGAGACAACCATTTCCCCAGCAAAGCTCAGCTTCCCCAAGACATAAACATGTACAACTAGATGGGACATGTAACTGCCGCTTCCTAAAGACATGGAAAAACTCCCGCACTACGATACTTGACGCCCAGGAGTGACAGCCATAGCAATGTCAACGACGGCGCCCGTGCCGGAGCAGAGCCACCCGCGGCCAAAATCCCAGCGCATCCTCGCCTGCGTCCTCTGTCAGCAGCGCAAGGTCAAGTGCGACCGCCGGTTCCCCTGTGCAAACTGCGTCAGGCACCATGTCCAGTGCGTGCCGGCGACGCAGACCCGCCCCCGGAGAAGAAGGTTTCCCGAACGGGAGCTGCTGGACAGGCTCCGGAAGTATGAGGACCTTCTCCGACAGAACAAGGTCAAGTTCGAACCGCTTCACAAGGATCCACTTTCTGGAGAGCAGGAGTCTCCTGAAGGTAGCTACGGTTCGGATCATGAGCAGCCAGAAGCCGCAGGAGTGGATACGCCATCTCCTTCGACCACCAAGTCTGAGAGTACATTCGAAGCCAAGTATGTCTGTTTACTTGTCTTGATTGCCTCAATTTGTCTTCGTTGCTAATTCCATGTAGAAATATATGGCACGCCATGGCCCAAGGGGTATGTTTGTCCCAACATCTGAAGCTCCACTGATACTCATAAAATAGTCCCGAGACCCAACCCACGATGTGCGAGAGGTCATCTTCCGAAACGCCTGGGATCAAACCTTTAGCAACGATGACAACATTCTATTTGGCTCACGCCAATCATCTGTTGATCTTTCCACTCTTCACCCAGAACCTGTTCACATCTTCAGACTGTGGCAGGCTTACCTCGACAACGTCAATCCACTGCTCAAAGTTACACATACCCCAAGCCTGCAAGGCCGCATCATCGAAGCTGCCAGCAACCTGAAAGACGTCAACCCAAACATGGAAGCACTCATGTTTGGCATCTATTGCATGGCAACCCTGAGTCTCGCTCCGGAAGACTGTCAAGCTCATTTCCAGCTATCAAAGCCGGAAATGTTGACCAAGTTCCAGTTTGGCTGCCAGCAGGCTCTTCTGAACAGCGCCTTTTTGAGAACTGAAGATCGAGATTGCTTGACAGCTTTGTTTCTATACCTGGTTCGGTTACCGAACACCCTTGCTGTCTTCCACCACTGACGAGGTGTAGCATTCGAGTCGCTCCGGCGCCCATCCTCGATCCGTCTCCACCATATTGGCAGTCGCCATACGCATCGCAGAGCGAATGGGCATCCAGACTGAAGCCATCAATGCAAGATACACAGTCCTCGAAGCTGAAATGCGCCGGAGGCTCTGGTGGTCGCTCATGCTTCTCGACGCTCGCATGAGCGGCATGAGTGATCACAAGCCCATGATCCTAGCACCGACATGGGACTGCGCCATTCCCCTCAACGTCAGCGACTCCGATTTACGAGAAGAGACCAAGGAACCACCTGCGGCTCGGACAGGAGTCAGCGAGGCTCTCTTTGCTGTGGTGCGGAGTGAGCTCGGCGAGTTCATCCGCCATACTCGTTTTCACCTCGACTTTACAAACCCAGCTCTCAAGTCCATCGCCAAGGAGTTACCGGGTGGCGGGGACTTGGACGCCCTGGAGAGGATGGTTGAGGAGAAGTATCTCAAGTTTTGTGACCCGGAGAATGCGCTACAATACATGACGATGTGGACTACAAGAGCGCAGCTGTCCAACTGCCGCCTACTGGAGAATTACTCCAGACATCTCGACCCGGCCGATCACGAAGATGGGGGAGCAGACCCTCCCGCCATTTCCTACGCGTTACGGTGGCTCGAGTGTGATACAAAGCTGGCAACCTCACCCCTCACAAAGGGATACATCTGGTTCATCCAGTTATACTTTCCATTCCCTGCTTACATCCGCATCGCCCAAGACTTGAAAACGCATCCTCTCGGTAGTGAAGCCGAGCGCGCCTGGGAGGTCATGAGCGACAACTACGATGCTCGCTTTGGCATTGAAGTTGGAGTATACAACCCCGTATTCATCCCTTTTAGCAACTTTATCCTCCATGCTTGGGGGGTGTCTGAGGAAGCTTCCAAGCAATCAGGGCAGCCGATGAATCTACCCAGGATTGTCACTCGCATTAGGCAGACCTTGGCGGCGATTAACCAAAGTGCCAACAGCGAACCAGACACGGCGAGCATGGAAGATGAGGGCCTGTCCATGCAAACACCGGCGGGGTTTGGTGACCCTAGCATGCTGTTTGGTATGGGACCAGGTGGCTTCGCAGGAGCCAACATGAGCATGTACAATAATATGCGTGGGCAGCCTCCGTTTGCTGTTGATGCGCATCACTTTGATTGGACTTCGATGGACTGGAGTCTTGGGGGACGGCGAGGTTGGTAAATCGGCACAAGAGTTTTAATGTGTGGCGTGGAATGGAAGAGTCTTTCAAAGCAGAGCACTTGAGACGTGCCAGGTAGAGACAGTGAGTTGGCTTGGGGGAAAAGAATATGGACTGCAACACGATATTGCAAGGGAATTTATTAGCACAGAACAGAAAACTCTTGAACGGTATAGATGCTCATTTTTGGTCTTTAATTACCTAGATTGAGGTCGTCTCTAGGTTAGCTCACGGAGCGTTTGCTCAGCGATGAAGAATGATGCGCCCAACACTCGATGGCGGCTCTCAACTTTGTGTGTGTTCATACCCTACAGCCCGGCCCTTGATGGGTCAACTGAGCCCGAAGATCGTTCATTCCCTACATAATGCGCATTCATGAATCGTTCATCAACGCCTGTTTGCAATTATTTCTTTTATGCCATGTAGCATCCTCTTGTCAGTAGTCTCTTCCCAAGCCACGTGTCTGCCCGTTTCCTTCTTCAAGCCGTCATGGAAGAAACAAATGAGGTCAAACTCTATTACACTTTGGGACTAGCATCTCCTTGAACGCCGGCACTTGATTTGCTTGAATCACATTTGCCACCCGGATCTCCTGCTTCTGCCAAACTCCGCTTTCTCACCAACCTCTCAGAGCACGTTTTTCCAAGACAGTTATACCTATTCTGTGCTTAGTCGTCATGGGGCGGCCCGTCAGCTTTTTGCTGACAATTCCCGCCTTGGCGTCGTCAACGAAGTCTATGATGGCGCAATGGGGCATAAAACCCACCTAGCCGCCCGGTGGAACAAAAATCCCGCATCACTTGCATCCTTTACCTGTGATTCAATATGGGAAGCATTCAGCAGGAGAAAGGTATGTTTTGTCAAGGCTTAAACAGAATTGTAGCTGATCATTGCTAGTTTGGGCCACTTTGGTCACAAATCTTGATTATCTCCCTGGTGTTTTGACACTGGAGTACTGTCTGCGTCGTGTGGGGACAGAGTATCCTTTCGTCGTCCTTTACACGGAGGCTTTCCCCCATGTTGGTCGTGAGGCGCTTAAGAGCAGGGGCATCGCCATGGCAAAGGTCCCTGAACTCGCCCCCTCAAATCCCCAAGATTACGGCAACGACGCTCGCTTTAAAGATACCTGGACAAAACTGGCCGTCTTTTCTCTGACGGATTTCGAGCGCATTGTCCTCCTTGACTCGGATATGCTGGTACTTCGGAATATGGACGAATTGATGAGCCTTCACCTCGATCACCCGTCGGTCAGCGCAGATCCAAACGCCAGCAAGCGAGTCTTTGCATCTAGCCACGCCTGCGTTTGCAACCCTCTCAAGAGGTCGCATTATCCTGCCGACTGGGTCCCTGAGAACTGCGCGTTTAGCTCTCAGCATCACGATGCGGAAACGGCCCAACACAGTGGAGCTAGTTCTTCTTCTGGCTTGGGCAAGCTCAACAGTGGCCTCCTGGTTGTTAATCCATCTGAAACCCTGTACAACGATATCGTCTCACGCATCGATTCTCACGGCACCGAGTATCAATTCCCCGACCAGGATCTTCTGGCGGATCTATACCGTGAGCGTTGGGTGCCTCTGCCGTACGTATACAACGCGCTTAAGACTATGCGTGAAAGCCACGTACACGGCGAAATTTGGCGGGATGATAAAGTCAAGAACGTCCATTATATCCTCAGCCCAAAGCCCTGGAATGAACTCGACCATAACGGAGATTGGCGTGGCGAGAAGGAGATTCACAAGTGGTGGGTTGATGCGAACAATGAAAGACTTGCAGCGGAAAGAAAAGTTGGTATCGCATAAGGTAGAGATTGACAATAGAAGTACAGGGGTCTATCTACAATGGCATAGTATGGCCTAGGGAAGATTTTGGTATAAAATCCATCCAACACTTAACGATTTGGAGGTTGAAAGAGTGGAGGTGATTGCAAGGTTTTCGAGTCGACCAGATTGTGCAGCCACACGACATGTCATCTTTGGCCTACCCAACCAATAAATGGCAATCCAAAGACCAATCGGGAGATAATATCTGTCGCTTGATCGCACGACATATCATATATCATCAAATGCCAATAGTTCGTCCCACTGCCAAGCCCCATCCGCTGGAACATCAAACATGTCAGCCTCAATCCCTTCCAAGGAAAGATCCAAAAATGAATTGGTAGGCTCCATCCCAAACATGTTCTGCAAGTTTTCTGCTTGAAGCATAGAATCGATAGGGGGAGGTACAGAATTTGAGACATGCCCTGTGCCTTGCGGATCCAACTTCTGCATCTCCCGGACGTAGCGAGCCTTGGCCATGAGCCTGTTTATAGGCCTCCACAGGTTACCCTTCTTACTGCGCTCTTTCATATTCCACCAATCGTGAACGAGGTTGACCAGTTCCCAGGCCCGGTCACACTCTGGAGATGGCGGGCGGGAGCAGATCTCTGAGAGGACAAGTGCCACCGCCTGCCACTGGATGTGTGTTTTGGAGTGCCACGTCCAATGGGCAATTGATTTAGTCGTGAGAACTTTGACAGACATCTCGAGGACTTCGACGGCGGTTGAGAAGAGCTTATTTCGAAGAGCCGGGTCGGACTTTCTCTTGTCACGGGCTGGGTAGTGAACGACGAGCCACCATCTGGCCAGGATGAGCCGCGTGACGATTGAAACTAAGAACAAGAACGGAACTGAAGTATCGCAGTATCGTAGATAACCCTCTTCTAGCCGCTTTGTAAGAAGAGATGGCTCCGCCTCACGGTCCGCAGCTGACATGGTATCTTCGGAGGAGCCTGTGGCTCGCGTGCTTGGAGGCGCGTAGGCTACCCTCCACCCAGATCTAATGGCTTCGCACCGGACCAAGCAGAAAGTCATTTCCGTGGCACCCTCATGTTCTGGTGGGGGATCTTTCATCTGAGCATTGATGTCGCAGTCGTTGATGTTTAGCGGACGCTTTGTGTCAAACGAAGACTCGCGAGCAACAGGCTCGTAGCCGTGAAACTCGGATGATCGTATGTCGATGAGACAGATATGCCACCATAAACGCCGACGAAGCTCAACTTCGAGTGGCTTGAGTCCGAAGACTGTACCGTCCCTGTGGAGACCCATGGCTTGAGCGATGTGAAAGGCGAGAGATGTTAGAGACCAAGTTGTACGTGACTCGTCTTCATTACGAAGCGCAGATAGGAAGAGAACCACTGCCTGCAAGAGGGTCATGCTTTGCGTGCAGAGAAAGTTTGCTCGAGCCATGGCCTGTTCAAACGCAAAGCGATACTTGTCTAGGGCGCTTGTACGTGTGAGACCGGTGACGCTCATGCATTGGTCTTCGTCCATGCTGATAACGGCCGAATAGTAAATGGCGAACAACAAAGCTTCTGTGTTTCTATCGAGACAGTCCGAGACGACAGCATCCCAGTACATGCGCCTTGTAGTGGGCATGTGGAACAAGTGCACCAGAGGAACCACATTTTCGCTAAACAGTCTGAAGAGGGTCACCGACTGTGGGAGCGGAGGATGAAACGACTTGAGTGAGTGAGAAAGTGACCGGAACCCGAGTAGAGCGCCGCTGGTCCCTGGTGATGGACCTGTTGTAGACTCGGCAACTTCTGTAGGAGGGTAGTCTTCGTCTTCAGACACAGATTCGTGGAGCATGTCGCGCAGTTCTTCAATCTGAGGCGTCATGTAAGTAGCCGAGACTAGAAGGATAACAAGATTCGTTACCTCATTTCCCAGGTTTGTCCAGAGGATATTGCTAACATAGTAGCTCCTGGTGTCGTCAATCATGAGACGGCCAAGTTGGTTCTCAATCGGAGTATCAACGCCCGCATCGCTTGAGCTGTGGTCTTTGACTTGATCCAGCGAGGGTGACGGAGTAGAATTCGTAGCATCGCCGGCTTCTTTGAGGCTATGCAGGTCTCGTCCCTTTTTAAGGCTGGTTATAGTCGCTTCCAATCTGTGTAAACGATCCAAAAGGGGGCCATCCAAATGGGTACGAGGCTTCTTGACGGCTCTACCTCGACCGGTCGGGAAGACGCATTCCAGCTTAGATCGGACGCATTGACAACAAGGATGTTGGCGATCACATTTGATCTTTCGTTGGCGACAGTGGATACAACTTCGGGGACGTGCTGAAGATGCTGGGGTGTGGCTATCGGCTGGTGTTGGGGGGTCGGGATTTGAGTCTGGCGTGGCCTCGAAAGAGGCTGCTGTTGTTGATGATGAAGCCATCGAGGCGTTGTTTATACAGACTGTAGAGCAAGAGTTGTGACTTGTAGCGAAAAGGGGGCTTTCTTTTAGACCCTGAAATGCGGTGTCGCTGTTGGCTCGGCCGCATAAAGTTATGCGAAGCCGAGGTTGAAAAGGAGATAACGTCATTAGTTCACCCACCCCAGCGGGTGACATAAAACACGAGACTCAGGGAGGTAAGAGCACAGCCAATTCAGTATCGTGTATTCTGTCCCCCGCTAGCCACCTTATGTCTTATCTTATCGTACGTTATTAGGACGTATTGGTATTTCCCGCTGATTACTACGTAACTACAGTATACCTCCCACTTCACTTCTTTTTCTAGGGATTATTAGATCTCATAGGTCTTGGGTCATCAAGTGGCAACTTCCCGACTTATATCTCCTTGAATCATCTTACACGGAAGAGAGCTCTTAACCTAGTGAAATAAGCAGATTTTGATAGATTTAAATATTGTTTTTTTTTACCGACTTCAGGGATTTCACCAAGTCCCACGCGACCTCACCAACCCGACCACACTTCCATGCGCGGATATCATTCTGAATCAATACCTCTGAATTCAAAGTACTTGCTCCACTCTGCATCATTTACAAGCTGCTCTGTAAGTTCTTTCTCAAATGCAAACTGCACCTCTATTCCTTCATCGTCACCAGCTGGTCCATTGCGTGGCGCGTAGACCATGACAATGTTCTCTGACAATGCCTTGCCAAACAAGTGGCGGAAGGCGGTTGGCTTCGCGAAGCCAAAGTCGGCGTTGCAGACATCAGCATCCCGCCAGTCGGTGACGACCAAAGTCATGGGCGCGAAGGAATTGACGCGAACCGACAGATCTGGCTTGTTTCGGATAGGGGCAAGCATCTGCATCACTCCCGCCAGCATCTCGCTGGTGACGCTGTCGGTCATCTGGCGCGAATAGCTTGCAAGCTTAGAGAGCGGCGCTTCTGAGATGATCTCGGCTGATGTCAACTGCGGTATGGTGGACATGGTGGACATGGGAGCGAAGAACAGGTTGCCTTGCATGCGGGCAGGCATTGGAGGATCGCTGACACGCTTTGTTATGTTGACACCCTCGGCCCAGAGCGGCTTGGAGTCCGGGTCCGGATTATAGACGGGGGCACGAATTCTAGAGAAGACGCGCCACATGAGAGCGGAGAAGGCATCATACGTGGAGATCCAGGAGCCGTCGACGGGCGAGGCTGCCTTCTTCAGCTCAGCAGCCTTACTCTTGGGTAAGTGAAAGATGAGCGCCTGTGAGTCCTTGTGTTCTGGGTGACGATCTGCCCGCGGGGGTGCGTTGACTTGCGACTCCTCCGGGATAGGTGGAGAAACGAAGCGGCTGCGGTCGAGGCACTTGGGGTCAAAGGAAGGGAAATCTGTCTTGTTGGTGATGGCATAACAATTCTCGGCCAGCTGACGGACAAAGTTTCCATAGCCGAGGGCGTCGTTGCTATAGTGGTGCGAGTGCATATTGAAGATGAGACCGCCTGGGATGAAGTTGGCCTTGTATGAGGCCACAGCGGGACTGTTGTCTGGATCGGCTTCTGGCTTCTCGCCATAGGTCATTGGGGCATTGCTCAAGACGTTGATATCGCCAAGCAAGGGCGACACGAAGTGAGCCTTTTCGATCTCAGCGAAGGACCGAAAGCCATCCTCGGGTGAATCGAGATGCTGCACAACAAACTTAACTGTGCTGTCCTTTCGTTTGACAAAAGAGTGGCCTCCCTCTTTGTCCTTTTCAATGATCCCGACAAGATGTCTTGTCTGGCTGAGTGTTCTTTCCAGCCCTTCCTTCAGTACGGCTTCAACTTTGCTGTCAAGGGTCAGTGTCTCCATTGGGAAAGGCATGTGCTGGTACTGACTTTTTCTCCGCGTCATCCAGCTTGAAGAACAGAGTATAGTTGTTGTAGGTCATCGCCGACAAGTAGTCGAGCGTGGAGATCTTGAAGCGCTCCTCCTCTGGGTCATTCTCCCAACCCAGAGGGTGAAGCTGGAACTCCTCAATGTTGGGCATGGTAGCTGTGAGGAAGGCGAGGAAGGGCGTGCAAGATGAGTGTCTAAAACGGCAGCGAAGTGTTATTGTAGGGGTGAACTGTCGAATTTGGGCATCTTGGGTAGGTTTCTTTTGAATCGCGGGGGACTGCTGATTAAAGTACAATCACCAACAGTGCTGCGGGGTCAAACTGGACAACCTCAGGGCACTGTGGTGATCCATGTCGTTTGTGAGCGTCCCAACCGATGGGGTGAAGCGGTGAGTGAGTCCTCTCCACTCGGGTCATGTCCCGGAAGATGTGCACCTCGTACATAATCTGCACACAACGTTGTTGGCCGGGTTCTGTAGCATTATCCCTGGCACCAAACGAATCCAGGTTCGGCGAGGCAGGGGCCGGGGCCTGCCTGACGGGCATTGTCAATAACCACTGCGGCGGCCGTGGACCTATGCGAGATCCTCATGGAGGACCCTCAGGTCACTGTTGAGCTGCTGCACAAGGTCATGCAGTTCACGCGTGACACTGGTGCCGCGCCAGCGCCGGTGCGCTCTCTTCCAGCTAGCCAGGTCGAATAGGCTTTCCGGACACTCCAGAACGGCAAGAATATCGGCCGCATTGTGATTGAGCCTGGCCCAGGCCCAGACGACATTGTTCCTGTGAGTGCAATCATTTATCCCTTGTTCAATCCTAGACTAACATTTGCATCAACTCAGAAATACCTCCTCGACCGACAACCGTGGAAGTTTGATAGTAACGCATCGTACCTCATCGCCAGGGGTTCGGGAGGCATCGGCCGTGCAATTATGAAATGGATGGCGACGCGCGGCGTCAACTATCTAATCGTGCCATCAAGATCCGGAGCCTCATCCCCAGAAGCAGCCGCCGTCATTGCTGAACTGGAATCTCAGGGTGTTTGTGTCGTCGCGCCAAAGTGTGATGTGACCTCGGAGCTGGCACTGTCAAGCGTACTTGATGAGTGTGCACGCACAATGCCCCCTCTCAAGGGTTGCATCAACGCTGCCTTGGTTCTGCAGGATGCCCTGTTCGAGAACATTACACTTGCTCAGTGGGATCTGGCCGTCAGGGCCAAGGTGTCCACGGCGTGGAACCTGCACCGTCTTCGTCTTGCTGTCGTCTCTAGCCGGGCAGATAGGACAAGCCGCAACCTCGCAATATGCCGCGGGCTGTACATTCCAGGACTCTCTGGCACGCTACCGCGTCGAGCATGGCCAGAAGGCTGTGTCCCTCGATCTTGGCTGGATGCGTGACATTGGCATTGTCGCCGAGACAGCCGCCTTTCAACGTCAGCGACTCGCCACCGACGACATGCAGCAGATCAACAGCAACGAGTTGATGGCTCTCCTAACATTGTGCTGTGATCCAACCCGTTCAGTAGCAAGCCAGATGCTCGTGGGCCTACGAACGCCAGCAGACTTCCTCGCCAAAGGACAGAAACCTCCGGCCCTACTAGAGCGGCCATTCTTCTCAGCCTTTTCCCGAATCTTGGGCACCGAGGCCATCTACAGCGCAGGACCGGCAGCGGACGCAGCGGTGCTGTTCCGCGCTGCTGCTGAACCAGAAGGAAAGGCCCAGATCGTCATCAACTCTCTGGTTGCCAAGCTGGCGCATGCCATGTCCGTCTCGCCCGAGGATGTGGAACTCTCAAAGCCGCTATCGAGCTATGGTGTTGATTCCTTGATGGCGGTAGAGCTTCGCAACTGGATTCGACGCGATTTTGCTGCGCCAGTGGCTGTCTTTGACATCATGGGGGGTGTACCTATTTCGACGATTGGAGAGCTAGTGGTTGCCAGAAGCACTACTGTTCCCCACGGAATGATCGAAACTAGTTTCTTATCACAGAGCATCTCGCTAATCTTAGAGTATTATATTTTATATCTATATTTTCTATTGAGTAGCGACGAGTGCTTCGTGGAGCCGTCGATAGCGTGTGTGCGGGTAACAAAGACCTTACTTAAGTTTTATCTTAGGACATTATATTACCTGCCAAGGGATAACACAAATATCACACATAGGGCCGGGCTACAGTGGCCCTTCAAGGCGAGCAGCCCTGTTCTACCTAACTGGTCCTATTTCTGCGCCATCAACTCTCGGCTAAGCCTTATCACCCTGCCCTGAAAACCATGCCGACTCTGAGCGGGAGGATGTCTTCGGTGTTTGCTGTCAACCTGGTAAGAGGCTGGAGGGCATCCCGCATTGGGCTGGTCTTACATCTTGTGGTGGTTTCGCTTGAAAGATGGTCTAGCCCATGTCGTCCAAGGGTGACATGACGGCGTACAGACCAAGAATCCGCATCATCATCACTCGAATTTTCAGGGCTACAAATCAAGTCCTGCTGCGGATGGCCTTAAGCCTCACTTTTCTTCGCCCACAGGACGAGGCCTCATGATCAAAACGCCCTTTGGAATTTCTTGGAGGCATTGTGATTCATTCGCATTGTCAGCATTGGGTAACGAGGCGGCAAGGCAGCTTTCTTACGGCTGATTTAGCTGCGATACGCTGAAAGTGCAATACAGAGGACGCTAAACCAATAGACGAGACTTGCTGCCCAACGAGTTATGCACACACTCTGCCATGCAACCTTCACAGAGATGCATCGCTAGCACCAGAACCAGTCATCTCCGACAGAAAAGAGTGAAAGACAGGTGACAGCAGCAGCCGACTTGACAGTTGCCACGTTTTTATGAAATCCCATCTCCGTCGAATAGGGCGAGGAATGCTCACTCTAGGTGGTAGCACAACATGGAGAGACACAGAAATTCACTTATTGGTTTAAAAGCACACCGGCTCAATAGCACACCGGTCTATCATCCCATCTGCAGCATGATAAAGTCACATATGCGACACATCCAGCTCTCTTGTCTTCAAACCAACCTTTGTTTTCTGTACTGCTAACACTGAGTGGAGATATCCATACCTTGATTCGATTCTTCTTTTGCTTAACCAAGCGTTTGTCGACATTGGAAAATGCGGTTCGTATATCTTGATTGACCTGCGAGATATGATAATATCAGAGCCTAATGTCCAAGGTCAAAGCCGAAAGAGCAAGACAAAAAAGAATAAAATGCGAAAGAATCCCAAAGAAGACAAGCATCAAAAGCGCAATCTGGTTATAGGCTCTGACAGTAACAGGACCTTCTGGGATGCAGAGTTTGATCCTCATCAGACACTGGGCTTGAAGTATGAAAACAAGCCTTTCCTGCAAGTGTGGAAAGACAACGGATCAGAGCTTAGCTTGGTTCGCTTCTTCATGACCGAGTCTGGGGCTGCAAACCGGCTGATGCCCGAGGTAGAGCTAGTTGCGGGCTTTTGCCCCGACAAGACGCTGAGTGAACTAGAGCATGGCAGCTTATCCCTCCCACAAGCAAATATTGCTCTTCTCGATGACCGAACGAACGATGGAACGAACTCAATTTCTCGGGGTTACCTTGGCCCTCTCAACGCTCATAAGCTGTACTTAGAGCTGAAAAAGGATGTAAAGCTACCCCGTCGAGGTCCTGCCTTCTGGTGCGATTGCTAAGATGACCCAGCGATTCCATTTGGAAAAAGACAAATCAGCAACGCAACCACCAGCAGACCGGCTGAATGCTGATCGCCGCTTACTGTCAGTCTATATCTTCATTGTTGATGTCGAATATGTTTTGATAACCTTCCAAGGTTCATCACGGACCTGGATCGCTGGTCGATGATGGCCCTTGTTTCAACTCTCTCGATCCACCAGGCAAGGGCCTTGAGGGACAGCCTTTATCGATACATGGCGTTTAGAGGGTTTCTTGGGTCTGCATATTCAGTGAGAGCCTCAATTATGCTTTGTATTTCATCGGACGAGCCTGACACACTCAGATCAGCGGCCCGTCGACTTTTCAGTTAGCCTTTGATCTTCCCTACTACGCCTTCAGAGTTGCACCCTGCCACAGTCCACCTCACGATCCCCGGAAGACAAAATCGTCAGCCAGTGGCGCTCTCAGAAGCATCACAGATTTGTCCTTTCTTGTGAGGAAGCCAAAGGGCCTCATGCTTCCGACCACGAAAGCATATCTGTGTGAGGCACAAACAACCGTTCTCATCAGCGGGTCAGACCCCTGGAGGTGGGTGGCGTACTGCTTTGTCGACACGTACTTTGAAAGTGAAGACAGAAGGGAAAGCGTCGACGCCTATGATGAGGAGGTGGAAGTCGATGACGAGTCACATGTGCTCTTTCGACCTGACCCTTTCACCACCGCGGAATCGGACGCAAATCTCCCTGTGTTGAATCCTCGGGAGTACTTTCTAATCGTGTTACAGTCTCGGTTACTACAGGTGAGAGACGAATGGCACACTCTTGCAACAAACATAGGAGACATTATCAATGAATATGTAAGACATTTCCCAGGCCGATTTCCTTTACTTGTTAATCAGCTATATGAATCCATTTCACCTCGAACAAAGGATTAACAACGGGTACTAGATCAACACTTGCCCCATCACAATGACGGATCCCCCTTCTCCCCCTC
>JALLKD010000654.1:0-55623 GCA_023509735.1 Fusarium liriodendri | reverse complement strand
ATCTTAGCTTAGCTATAGCTATCTTATTTAGTGATGGTTGCGACTGAGTAACTTAGAAGAATTAAGCCTCTTTATAACCACATAAACCCAACTGCTTTTCACGGCCCATAGTGCCTAATCTTAATCACCGACAAAATACTCATGACTTGGTGGCGAATGAGGTGAAAATACCAGCATTAGTCTTCAAGTTGCCTTGGAACCTCGGATGATATTCAGAAGATCGTGAATCTGATGAACTCTGGCGAATCGGAACGAAAAAACAGTTGCCAATAACTATAACGCACTCTCTATAGATTGTTGTTTCTCAGCCTTCCGCCACTGCTCCCTCACGGCCTTCTCGGCATCATAGCCATAAGCCCAAATCTGTGTCGTTGGATCACTCCACTGGTTCGTGCTCTCCACAAAAGGTCTCCCCTCGACTTCAGCCCTCATGCCGAGATCCCTGGCCTGCTGCTGTGGACCATCTGGAAAGTGCCACAGCTTCCCGTTCACCAAACTGGCGGCCTGCATGGCGTAACTGCGGTCCATCCTTTCCTTCTCAAACAAGTGAAGAGCTTCAGGCACCTGCTGCTTGGATCTGATGTTGGAGAGTGCTTCAGCTAGTGCTGCGCCGTCCTCCACTGCCATTGCTGCTCCTTGAGACATGTAAGGCACCATGGCGTGTGCGGCATCACCGAGGATCACGACTTTTTGGCTCCGTGAGATCCAGGTTGGCAATCGACAGCCACTCATCAAAGGCCATTTGATCGTATGCTTGATCATTCCGATGACTTTCGACAATCTATTGCCAGGGAGTTAGAAAGACTCGCTCGAGGTGTGAGGCGGCTTACTTTGGATCCCAGTTCTCGAACGACTTCCTCATGTCTTCGATTGCATTCTCGGCGTCCCATGTGCTGGGTGATGAATGATCAACATGAGACAAGACCATGTTGAACGAGTTTCCCCCGGCGATGCAGTAAGTCATCACATGTCGATCCTCACCGATCCTGAAAGGCACTCAATTAACCAGATGTACTCAAAAGACGGGCCAACTACTTACCAGATGTTTATGCCTGGTCTTTCCAAGAGCCATGATGTGTCAGGATCCGCCTTCATCTCTTCGGTATCGACAGTGGCACGATAGGCAGCAAAGCCAGTTCTTTGAGGAGGCAAGTCTGGCCCACCAAGGATGACCGACCTGGCACGGGACTTGACTCCATCAGCTGCAACGATGAGATCGGCACTGTACTCGCGACCATCCACTGTCGACACAGAGGGTTTAGATTCATTGTAATCCACCACTTTGCTATCGGTAATAATCTTGACCCCATAGTCGGCCGCAAGGCGACAAAGGGAGGAGTGGAAATCAGCCCGGTGGATAACAAAATAGGGAGCTCCGTAAGACTCCTCAAAGTTGGATGCAAGCTTGGTATAACCAAGAGGAGTTCCGTTCTCCCACCTGCGGAAAGTCATGCTCTCTGGCTTGATTGCACGATCTTTGAAATATGGAGCAATGCCCCAGCTCAGTAGTAGCCTGGCAGAGTTTGGAGGGATTTGGATCCCAGCACCGACCTGGGGTTTGTCAGCTATTCGCGTTTCTTTGGCCTGTTAATGGGATATTTACCTCTCCAAGCACAGATGCTTGTTCCAACACGGTTACTTCATGTCCTCGACGAGCTAAAGCAACCGCGGTAGCTAGACCTCCAAGCCCGGCTCCGACGATTAGGATGCGCAGAGCGACTTGACTGCCATGACTGGTCCCGTTCTGATACTGATCAAGACCTTGCAGTCTCTCGAGAAGTGCGGTAGACCGAGACGGATACTCCGGAGTCTGATTCTGAGATGAGTAACATCACTAGGACGAATAGGGAGACGTCTTACCTGCTTTGCAGCCGTCTTTCCGTTTGTTGCTGTCATGGTAACGAATAGTTTGCTGGTGAGGATAAAGACGTAACAAGCTTACTCATCAAACGGAGTGTTTGCTACCATTCAGTTGTTGTCGTGCGCTTTTCCGTTTCTATAGCTGGTAGACAGAGACTGGTCGCGGGGAGCTCTTCCGATGGTTCCCCGCTTCATCCCCCAACTGCCGACAAAGACGGGGACTACTTTCCGGTACACGAACCGAAGATCCCGCAATATGACGACACATGGTAAAACAATCGAGGATTTATTATGCTTGAAACGGCCTGGTTCACGGCCTAGTTCGATCAAATCAGCCGCAACAGTTCAACTTCAACCTAGAATTATAAAACCACCAACTCAACAAACAACAAACAAGATGCCATCCGCCAACACTCTTCCAGCCAATGGAAATGGCCTTCAGCTTGACAATGTCACCGCAGCAAAGGCACTTCAGACCTCTGAAGAGCTGGTGGCTGCCCTTCAAGCTACCAACACGGCGCCTCTGTGGGCCCAGATGCAACGTTTGAACCCACCGGCACCCAACCCCCAGACTGTCCCACATCTCTGGGCCTACGACAAGATCAAGCCCTATCTACTTAGAGCTGGCCAGCTGATTACCGAGAAGCAAGCTGAAAGGCGCGTCCTGATGCTTGCTAACCCTGCCCGAGGTGAGTCGCTTTGTTTATGCCCTGACCTTATTCTGACGCCTGAGGCATAGCTGCACCATACACTACGGATACCTTGTACGCTGGTCTTCAACTGGTTCAGCCCAAAGAGACGGCCCCTGCGCATAGACACACTGCCTTTGCATGCAGGTTCATCATTGAGGGTACTGGTGGCTTCACAGCAGTTCATGGCAAGCGAATCCCGATGCGTCCTCGCGACGTCATCGTCACCCCGACGTGGAACTGGCACGACCATGGTAAGAAGGGAGCGGATGAGGAGGGTGGAGATGATAAGCCTGTCATCTGGTTGGATGGTCTCGATCTCCCCAACTTCATCCACTTCCCTCTGCATTTTGTGGAGCACTACTCTGCTGCGCGTTATCCTGCGGAGGATGTCGATGATTCTGAAATCGTTTACCCGTGGAGCAAGATGCAGGCGAGGCTCGATGCTAGCTCCGAGCAGTGGACATCTGAAGCGTACCTAAAGTCCAATGGAGCTGAAAGTGAGTCAAGAATTGTAAACTCAGTGATAATCTGCTAACCTCGTGTAGTCGGCAAGATCATTGGCGCCTCAGCCGAGAGACTTGAGCCAGGTGCCTCCTCTCCAGAAATCCGCGAGACTTCTTCAGCTGTCTATCACGTCATTGAAGGCTCTGGCTCAACCAAGATTGGTGACACAGTCCTCAACTGGAAGCAGGGCGACACATTCTGCATTCCTACTTGGCATGCGTACCAGCACCACGCGGATGAGCAAAAGGTGTATTTGTACAGATTTGATGACAAGCCCATGCTTAGAGCGCTTGGCTTCTATCGTGTCGAGGGTGTGGATGTTGAGACATACGTGTCTGACTAGAGTGTGGTTGTGATTTTGTGAGGTCCTGTCGTCTCATCTTAGACCACATGTGGTTCAACCACCCCACTCATTTTGTTCTTAATTATTTCCTAGATATACTAGACTTTCAGTAGCCTGATCGATGTGTTATCTTTATGTCATGAATGCATGTGCCTAGTGCGGATGGTAAAAAGTCTTTTAACCACGCAACCCGTACCTGTATCTCATATGCCAGCGACACGGCGATTTTGTGATGCATAGTACGTACTATTCTAGTGAGTGTTAAAAGCAAAATATGCGATATTGATACCCTCGGCGTTCATATGCTTCATGTATTGATGAGTGCGAACTCTGGATTATTATCAATTTGTATAATATTTCTTGTTAATTCTGTTTAGATTTCACCCCAGTTAGTGGCATAAAGGTGATTTCAAGGAAAATGAGAACGTAGAGTATTGTATGAGCCACAAAGGCCTTGTGAAAGTATGCTACGTCAGTGACCTTTCTCTGGTATCGGCACAAGGCTTGGGGCTGCCCTGTTTGCCAGCTCCATGAGCATCACCGGTTTCAGTTCAGTTTACTCCAGGCTGCGACACAATATCCCTGTACGTTTGGAATAATTAAACTTAAAACACTTCCCCGCAGATTCCGCCAGCTAGCTTTAACTCATTACCTAGGTTAAGTTCGTATTGTCCTCGGATACTCGGGTGGTCGCCCGAAATTGCCCCGATGGCCGGGTTGAGACTCGGATAGTCTTCACTATGGCTTCCATTTTCTATGTTAAAACTCTTATTAGATGTCAAAAGCCTCTTGTGATTCCGGTCTGCTTTAACTTTCATCATCAATACCATTAGTATCGTCCGCTTGCATCCCTTTGTCTCGATCTGCAATGGTGCAACCGACTCATAAGCTCGTTTCCCAAAATGGGGTCAAAACTGTCCGAATCCCATTGTTGATCAATGGAGTCTCAGTGTTTAATGAATCAAACACCGAAAAACACTCAGCCATTTCGGACGGACATTTCCAAGGAGCCAGCGTTGCCGACTGCGTCGAGGCCTTGTCTAGCAGCAGCGAAGCCTTCCTTCAATGGTCAACAACGCCTCCAACAACCCGGCGAGCTTTGCTCCTCCGCCTAGCAGATGTATGTAGCCGCCAGGAATATGTTATAACCCACAGCTCAAGTATGTTGCAGATTTTGAAAGAGCGTCAGGACGAAGCCAAGAACATCATCAAGGCAGAAATCCACTGTGGCGACGATTGGGCTACAGAAAATGTCAACAGCAGTATCAAGTTGATTCAAGAGAGTGCATACCTTCTTACTTCCAGGAGTATGAATGGCACAATCCCTCACACCGAAGCTGAGGGATCATATGGCTTCGTTTTCCCTCGTCCATTGGGCATCGTTCTTGGGATTGCGCCTTGGAACGCCCCTTTGATTCTCGGGTTTCGCGCGGTGGTTGCTCCCGTCGCGGCCGGTAATACTGCCATTTTGAAGGTATGGATGATGAGTGCCTTTAAATGTGGGATGAGAACTGAACGTTTTCTATAGGGTTCCGAACTTAGTCCACAGACGCACCATTTCATCGCCGAGTTATTTGTGGCTGCCGGCTTCCCCCCTGGTGTTGTCAACTTCATTCTTCATCGACCTGAAGATGCATCCGAGGTGGTCACGACACTCATCAAACATCCCGGAGTTAGAAAGATCAACTTCACAGGCTCAACTGAGGTTGGACGAATTATTGCTCAAGAGGCCAGTAAGGTCCTCAAACCGGTCTTGCTAGAGCTTGGCGGAAAGAACTGCTCCATTGTTCTGAACGATGGTGATGTGTCCAGAGCAGCAGAGGCAGTCCTTCTAAGTGCCACTTTGAACGTAAGTTGTACACCACACATCTATCGCTACACCTTATTGCAAAAGTATTGCGCGTCAATGTGATAGCAAGATGCTTACAGCAATGTAGGGAGGCCAGATCTGCATGTCAACAGACCTTGCAGTGGTTGTTCAAGATGTCGCAGATGATTTTAAAGCGAAGCTTCGACAGCTTCTAGCCGACAGAGATGGAGAAAGCTTCCAGCTGGTAGGGCCGAAAGGCGCAGCTAGGACTCGTGCGTTGGTGGCAGATGCAGAGGCAAAGGGAGTCAAAGCCATATCCTCCACTCAGACCCTTGAGACGAAGACGGTCCCCATGACCATTCTCGAAGATATCGACCCATCCATGGACTTCTTTAGGCTGGAATCCTTCGGGCCATGCCTCGGTGTAGTGGTCGTTCCTGACGAGAACGAGGCGATCAAGGTTGCCAACAGCAGCGATTATGGACTGTCGGCCGCTATCTGGACGAAGGATCATTACAAAGCGTTGGAGATGGCTCGAAAACTTCAAGTTGGCGCTGTTCATATAAATTCTCTGACTGTTCATGACGAGGCTACACTCCCACATGGAGGGACCAAGTGTAGTGGGTTTGGGCGGTTCGGGGCAGAATGGGGACTTGCAGAGTTTGTTGAGACGCAGACAGTGATCATTAATCCATAGGTTCGATAGGATTACATATGTGCTCATGAATTGATGGATTGATGAGCACATCCTGTACAGGTAGTTGGTTGCTACGAGACTCAAATCTGACAACCACGTCAATCATCCCCGTGGCCACGTAGGATACATTCCGTTTACGGTGGCCATTTATCTCACAAGTAATCCAAGTTATGTTGAAAGGTCAGATGATTCATTAAATCAAATATCTATGTCAAGTTTACGTCTCCCCGATTCTCTTCTGGAGATCAGAACGTCCATGGAACCGGACGGTCGCAGGCCGCAGGCCGTTGTCCCGATTGAACATTCATCTCGCAAGCCACTGAAGCTTCTGTCATGTTGAATCGAGCAATTTCAACATCCTCTGACGTCCAAAGATACAAGAACTGCGCAGGTGCCTTTGCCTCTAAAGACGTATTGTGGTAGACCGTATGGAAGCGATCCCCAGAAGGCATGTGGAATCGAGCAACCTCCTCCTCGAGCTGATTAGTGACAACCAATTCAGCACCGTCATCCGATCTTGCTTCAACTTGAAGGAACGGCTTTGTGTTGGTCGAGATAAATGCAGGGTATGAGATTGTGGTGTTGGCTTTCAAAACGGCTATGTCGGGGAATGTGCTGTTGCGGAAACGCCCCTCGACTGTCTCGTTCTGAGTTGACCGTCTGCGATAGGCATCGGGGCCCGAGATTACGTCGAGAAAAGATGCGCCGTATCCAATATCCCAGATGAACTGCAAGTCTTCGTAGTTGCCCTTCCGCATGTACAAGAGCGAGTCAAAGCCCAGTGTCTGAGACTCGATGTATGCCTTGAAATACCGGATGCGATCTGGTACAAGCTCTTTGTAGCGGTAGTAAGCCGCAGTCGGTGCGTTCAGAGCCCCGATATCAGTAGGATGTTGGCTTGTCCGATAGATGCGGCCACGATCAGGTGCTTTGGCAGACTGATTCCAGAACTCTGTTGACTCACGACCAATTTGGAGGGTCTTGTATGGTACATCGTGGCCCAGATTGAACCGTGAGAAATATTCAAGCCCATCCAAGAATCGATAGTCGTCGTACTTAAACAAGTCCACGTATTCAATCTGGCCCCCAAGATCCCCCTGAATCTCGGCTGTATAGGCCATGGAACTAACAATGTTGAGCATTCCAGCTGGGTGTGCCTGGTCACGGCCCATCTCCGCTACCTGGCCTTTGTAGCCCGTATCGTTGTGAATCTGCTTGCTGATGGCATAGTCGATGCTAGGGTCAGGGTTGGTACCAACTGTCACTTGCTTGATGATTTGTTGATAGAGGTCGACATCACCAAGAAAAACAGCCATGGAAAAAGCGCCACCGTTGGCATAGGCACCTTGGTTGAAAAAGAGGTCGTTGCGTGCCATGCCGTTTGTTGAGTCCCAGTTTCGACGGACACGCTTGGCAAAAGCGTAGTATAGTTGCGTGTCATTTGCTGTCCACCAAGAAGTTGTGATGGACCGCATTATCTCGCAAGCTGCTGTCAAGTATCGCAGCCCATTGCCTCCCCGGATGTACTCCTCAAGTAGGCTAAGCTCAGTGAGCCAGCGGCGTGTGGCGTGCAAGGCCCTCTCTCGGTGGAAAGGGTGGCCTGTGATGAAGTAGGCCAGGGCGTTGAGGTAGGCGTACTGCGCATCGACGGTGAAGTTGGATGACCAGGCGTCCTGGCCATACGGAAGGGCCGGCAATGGGCCTCGGATATTGTAGGCGTTGACGCCACCAACGCTGAGGCCAATGAGAGACTCATTAAACATGCGGCCGAACGCTGTGAACCATGGCTCCTCACGGTCCCAGACCTTGGTCTGAGCCCGAGTCAGGTCCTCGCAAGAGTGAAAGATGCCTGGATGAGTGAAGCCTCCGGCGGTGGTCTCGTTACAGACTGGCTTCGCGACCAACTGCCACTTCTGGCTTGAAACGAGGGTGAAGAAGATGAAGCTGGCCAACAGTTGGAGCCGCATGATTGCAAGTCATGAGAGATGCAACTTGATGAGATGATTACAAGCAGGTTGTGCTGGTGAACCTATGACTTTTGGTGAAGAACGGCTCTTTTATAACTAACATCTTCACAATATGACTGCCAATATTTCTCACGGCTGCCCTTCCACTGGAGCAATAAGTCAACGAGTGACTTACTGCAGCCCCTAAGCCTCCCCACACAGCTATCTCCCCATCTGGGGATGATCAATCCTGGGGAAGCCTAAATTGCCTAATACACAGACTTGAACCCGAACCCTGGTTTCTTCCATCCTGCTGTCAATGCGCGTTCACTACGGGTGCAGACAGCCTTGCTTGAGCCACTCCCCACATAAGTCCGGACATCAGTTGCGGACCTCCGCCATCCGGATCTGGGCCCGAAGGTTGTACCGAGCCTTGACATGGCTGATCTGATCCAAGGCCAATCCTTGAACATGGACGAAGCTGATACTCACGATCGATCCTAATGAGATGCGATAATTGAGATGAATGAGGTTTGTGCTCTTATTACCCTGGTAATGCAGCAGGTAATCAGTTCAATTTCTTGACTGGAACATCCAAAGCCCCAACCATGTCAGCTCAAACCTCAATTTCGTTACAAGATCTCAGATTTGAACACCACCCTACTGGGCTGGGAGTTTCCACGCCCTCTCCCCGCCTGTCTTGGAGATTCGCATCTCGTGCAAGTGACAGCCAAGCCTTGACCAACCAGGGCTGGTATCAGAGTGCCTACGAAATCGAGATCGAGCGACCCAACAGAACTGAAAGGGTACGCAACTACAAGTTTCAAAGCGACACCAACACTTTTGTGCCATGGCCTGACGCTCTTCTTAAATCACGAGAGAGGGTATCTGTGCGCGTCCGCGCCTTCGGAGCGAGAGCTTCCAGTGGCCACCCCCCTGAACCCACAGAATGGACCCCCTGGAAAGTCCTCGAAGCTGCTTTACTCTCCTCTCAAGATTGGGTCGCGGCTCCCATTACCTTCCCGGAACAAAGTGACAGGACAAAGATTCGGCCAATCCGCCTGCGCAAAGTCTTTAACATCCCACAATTGGGTAAACAACTACACGGACGACTTTACATCTCTGCCTTAGGTATCTATGAAGCCTACTTGAACGGACATCGTATTGGATACGAGCGCCTTGCCCCAGGATGGACGAGTTTCCACCACCGTCTGCAATATCAGGTGCACGATGTGACGCATTTGTTGCGAAACAACGGTCAGGAGAACACGATTGCAATCGAAGTTGCCTCAGGCCAATATGCCGGGCGTTTACTATGGAACGACGAATACAAGTTTGCATTCTACGGTGACAGAATCGCCGCTTTTGCGCAGCTGGAGATCCGCACCGGAGACCAACAAGCGCCGGATTTCGTGTTGGCAACCGACGGCACCTGGGAGAGCAACTGGTCCCCCATCCTCTCCAGTAGCATCTATGATGGTGAAGAACTGTCCCTTGACTTGGAGGAAGATCGATGGGCAGACGGACGGGGACAGTCAACCGCCTGGCGACCAGTTGAGGTGTTGCCTCTACCGAAGACAAAACTCGTTGCCGATTCGTTCGCCCCTGTCAAGATCACAGAAACAATTCGCCCAACACGCATATTCACCAGTCCTAAAGGCAAGACTTTGGTTGACTTTGGCCAAAATCTGGTCGGTACTGTCCACATTCCAAGACTCAGCCGTCCCAATGGTCATATCCTGCGAATTCGACATGCCGAGGTCCTCGAAAGAGGTGAGCTCGGAATCCGACCACTACGAACCGCTCAGGCGACTGATACGATTGTCTTTGGAGGCAACCGGTCCTTGGAGAACTGGTCCCCACGCTTTACATATCATGGATTCCGATATGTGGAGATGGAAGGCTGGAGCACCGACGACGACACCCAGCCACTGACCCTGGACGCCATCTCGGCTCTGGTTATGCATTCTGACTTGTTGCGTACCGATCATTTTGAGTGTAGCAACGAGTCAATCAATCAGTTACACCAAAATGTGGTATGGAGTACCCGAGGAAACATGTTCTCCATTCCCACAGATTGCCCTCAACGCGATGAACGACTTGGCTGGACGGGTGATATCCAAGTATTCTGCCCTACCGCAGCCTTTATCTTTGATGCCAATGGTCTACTCAGCAACTGGATGCGAGACTTGGTCGCCGATCAGATGGCTGATGGGGGAATCGTCCCGCTCGTTGTTCCCGATGTCAAAATTCCATGGCCTTCAGTCCCGCAAGCGATCTGGGATGACGTTGTTGTGATACTGCCATGGACGATGTATACCTGGTACGGAGACACGTCAATCCTCGAGGATAACTACGCAGGGATGCAAGAGTACCTCGACAAGAGCCTCCGTCGCGGATCAGATGGGCTATGGGACACTAGTCTCTGGCAGCTTGGCGACTGGCTAGATCCGGGAGCCCCCCCACATGATCCAGGCCTGTCGAGGACCAACGGAACATTGGTCGCAGATGAGTATCTTGTATATGTCACGAGGCTGATGTGCAAGATCTCACGAGTCATTGAGAGGGCCGAAGAGGCCGCCAGCTACGAGAAGCAACTTGATACACTGGAACAGGCATTTCAAGCGAAATACATGGCACCATCAGGCCTTTTAGTCGGTGATACACAAACGGCACTCGGCCTTGCTCTAGCCTTTTCTCTGCACCCACAAGATGAGCCAGAGAAGCGGCAAGCGGCTGCCCGCCGCCTTGCTGAGCTTGTTCGGTATGCACAATTCCGGGTCTCGACAGGCTTCGCTGGCACACCTCAAATCCTCTTTGCCTTGTCGGGGAGTGGCAACCTTCAGCTAGCATATCGAATGTTGTTGGAGGAGGAATGCCCTTCTTGGCTCTATCCAGTGCGCATGGGGGCAACCAGCATCTGGGAGCGATGGGACAGCATGCTCGAGAACGGAACCGTTAACCCCGGGGAAATGACTTCCTTTAATCACTATGCCCTGGGCTCAGTGGCTGCGTGGTTACATGCCGTTGTCGGTGGTCTCTCTCCTCTTGAGCCTGGATGGAAACGCTTCAAGGTTCATCCCCGGCCCGGAGGTGATGTCCGAAGTGCCAAAATTGACTACCTTAGCACCTGTGGGCAGATCCGCTGCTCATGGGAGCTGAGTCCACAAGGAGGTGTGGAGAGGTTTTGGTTGTCGCTTAAGGTACCTGGAAACTCGACCGCGGAGGTTGTATTGACAGACGGAACTCAAATTGTTGTCGGTTCAGGGGTGTACTCGTTTGAGAGTGATTATATTCCAGAGGGCGAATGGCCCCCGAAGCCTTTGCGGACGGCATTCCGGGATTGACCTAGTCCCTGGCAGGTCGAGGATAGTGGTCTTACTGCCAGCACCTTGACTCCAAGTCCTGTGAAACCAGATTTTACATGTTCTTTAGCTAGGAAAGACATCAAAACTGCTTAGAACACAATGTGCATAAAATCCGAGCCCATATCATTCACTATATCGCCTTGTCCAGCTGAGTGACCCAATCATAGTAAAGAAGTCCATCAATACCTCAACAGCGATGTTGGAGTGAGTAAAAAAGAGCTCATTTAAAGCCTTAAAAAGTCGAAATTCACGTATTAATACGTCTCAGTCATGAATTAGCTCAGCAAAATGGAAAACCACCCAATCTCAAGAAAGAGGGGAGTCCTGTCGTGGGAGACTAAATAAGCTCCTTTACCGTGTTTCATTGTTGACTCAAGGAATGAATAGTCTTATAGAGAAACGCATGTGTCAGTCTAGACGTTCTAGGGTGTCATGCATAGTGCAAATTAGTTGTTGATATCGGACCAGCAATTTTCGGGGCAGTACTATACACAAACACTCAAACCCAATGAAACTTACTGAAAATGAGTGACAAAACGACCTGCACTGCAGTCAGAGAAAGAATAGAAGTTACAAAATCTGCAGGCCATAAACCTGACCCCATCATAGAAGCCCGATGGCCTCTAGGCTTTCATCGTCACCCCACTCAAACGCATCCCAGCCTAGTCCTTGCCATTTCATGTAGTCCAGGTAGTAAGGCATCTCGCAAGCATCTCCTCTGCGATAATACTCATGGTAGGCTACACCAATTGTCTCAAGCGGGTGGAGCGCGGTGTCGTTAGCATAGTTTCGACCACGAGAAATGTCGTTGAGCTTGTCATACACCTCGTCACTGGTCTCTGGGCGGATAGCTTTCGGTTCCCATGGGACATCGTCATCACCGCTGTTGTAGCGAGACCAGTACTCCCAGCCAGCAAGGAGACGCGAGGAGTCTTGGGTAAAGAAGTCGACACCGGAACTTCCTTGGATCCTTGCCGTGATGCCCATGTAGCTGACAGCACGGAGTGTACCCATGGGATGCCCTTGATCACGGCCCATCTCGGTGACTTGGCCGTAGAAATCTGGGTCTCCAGAGATCTAGTCTTATTGTTAGCAAGAAAGACTTATGGGACTTGATAGCACAAAGCATACCTGAATCGGGATAGCATAGTCAATAGAAGGATCCGGGTTGGCCCCGACAGTCGCATGGTAAACCATGTCCTCGTAGAGATCGCAGTTGTCACTGAACACAGCCACATTCATGGCCCCACTGTTGCCATATGCGCCCTGGTTCATGAACAGATCCGGGCGGGCTAGGCCTCTTGTCTCATTCCAACCAGCAGAAATCCTGTCAATCATATCGAGGTAGGTCTTTGTGTTGTCGGAAGACCACCCTGAAGCGCTGGCTGAAGCGCGAAGGATCTCAGCGGCGGCAGTCAAATAGGCAAGGCCTTCTCCGCCTTGGATGTGCTCATTGAGATCCTTTAGAGTCGATCCCCATGCAAGAATAGTGTCCTTCGCGCGGGACAACCAGACTTCCTTTCCTGTGGCATACCACGCCAAGGTCAAAGAGTATGCGTTCTTTCCATCTTGCTGAAGAGGGATATTGTGACCATCTCCTCCAGCCCAGGAGACAGTTTCAAAAGGGCCGGCCATGGTCCAGGTGCTATCGGGCTGTAGGGCAGGAAGTCGACTGACTGCATCATCCAAGGAATCAACATAGGCCGATTTTCCCTCTTGGTAGTTGTCTTGAATTCTATCCAAAGACTTGCAGTCGTGGTAGATGCCCGGATGCTTTAACGGGCCGGTTTGGGAAGTGACACATGAAGGAAGTTTTGCCTCTGCTGCAAGAGCAGTGGCGACGAGTAAGAGTGAAGAAAGAATCATAATCGGAAGGAATGTGATGGTGAAAGGTAATGTGGTTTTGGAACAAGAAACGATGCCCAACAGACACAGCTGTTGCTCAGGCCCATCAAGTCATTCTTAACTAGAAAGTCACAAAGAGCCAAAGGTCATTCATTCAATCACTCCCCGCCGGTTCTTCCGTCTACATTCTCTCTAGATGCGACATGTAGGTCATTCTAAGAGGCGGAAATTGTGATCTTTCACTATTCCTCCACTATCGTCAGATTAAAGGAGGGCTCATGGCACACCCTTTCTTCCGGTTTCGTAAGTTCCCCACGGGGTAGATTTCAGGAGGTCTAGCTCTGAAGAAACCCTTGATGCAGAATGGGTTGATGTCGTAAACCTGAAGCTGTCAGATGACAAATGGTCATGATCTCCGCCGCTGGATCGGAGGAATGTCCGGAGGCTCTTCCGATAGACAAAGCCGGAGGTCATGTCCGACAACTCCGAGGAATGAAAAACACAGAAGGATCGATAGTATCCGCATCAACTGAATGGGGCAGGCGAAAGTTGCCAAAGGAGATAGCAATTCGTAATGCCGTTCAATTGTATTGAGGCCCATTTCCTCGGCCTGCTATATCTAACCCATGCAAACGAACAATAATCTCTTCCATCACCTAACTCATTCACTCGCAACCTGACACTTTCGAAATGTCTCCCTCAGCTACAACTGTGAGCATTGCATCACTTGTCAACACAAAGATTGTCGATTGTGCTGCTCGAAAGTCACCGCAGGACGTTGCTGAGACCGTTCTATCCAACCTTTATGTCGAGCGAGCGTGGAAGTTAGCCAGCAAAGTCTTGACTCGCCATGATGCACCTGATCTTTTCCCCCATTTTACGTTCCCTGGCCTCGGCTACTACATCTGGAATGATTCGACTTTCTGGACGTCCGGCTTCTTCCCTGGCATTGTTTGGCTGCTGTATGAGCGGAGCCTGATGGCACCACTCTCGGTAGCTCCCAGCAAAGACCTTCTCCGCGCTGCACAAACATGGCAAATTGAGATGGCCAAGGAACAATTCAAGACAGACAATCATGATCTAGGATTCATGATCATGCCGCCCTTTGCTCGGGACTATGACTTGACGAGCAATCAAGCGTCACTCGATGTTGTCGTTAATGCGGCACGATCACTTGCCTCACGATTCAGTCCAACCACGGGCACCATCAGATCCTGGGCTGGGGCTCGCACAAAGACTTATAACCTCCATGATGAAAACGAAGACTTTGTCGTGGTCATCGACAGCATGATGAACCTCGATCTACTCTACTACGCGGCCCACCATACCGGGGATAAGTCCCTCGCCAACATTGCGACTACTCATGCAACTACGACACTCGCCAACCACATCAGGTCAGACTATTCGTCATATCACCTGGTTAGCTACGATCCCCACCGCCAGGGAGTCGTTCGACATCGCCTTACCAACCAAGGCTACGCCAACGAGAGTACCTGGGCTCGCGGCCAATCCTGGGCGCTGTATGGCTTTGCAACAGTCTACCAATGGACACGGGATGAACGATTCCTGGATGCCGCGATTGAAATTGCGAAGTATTTCCTCTCGCGTGTTGATGAGAGCAATGGCGTGGATACCATTGTGTACTGGGATTTTGACGCGCCCCGGCCTGGCGTGTGGGACGTCTCTGCTGCTGCGTGTGCCTCTTCCGGTCTTCTTCTGCTCCAGCAACTTGCTCCGGAGCGGTGCAATTATCTGGAGTCTGTTTTGCGGATCCTTGATACAGTTACAACTCGAGCAACGAGCAAGGGTGATTGCCTGCTAGAGCGAAGCACTTCCAACGACCATGTCCACGCTCTGCATCGCCTGGCTGAGCACGGCGTCGTCTATGCCGACTATTATTTCCTTGAGGCAGGAAATCGTCTACTACAGCTACAGGGGAAAGAGAGGAGCTAATCTCGCGAGGATGGTAGATCCTGAGTCATGTCTTGATAAGCTCAGGGTGGAGACCAGAGTGAAGGTACTTGACAGAATAGACGCTATGTAGGCAATGACAGTGAGAAATCTGTTCCAAATTACAGCTCTGGGTCCAGGAGAACGCTTGACCGGCTTCAACTTGGTTCCCTGGGTCAACATGCCGTGTTCTAGTCCCCACATCAAGCCGATTGGCTTGGCTTAGATATTCTGACTCGAACCGACAGGGGGCGATCGGAGAAGCCCCCGAGCGTTCCTCCGTAGCCGCCGAAAGAGTCGACATCGGCATGGTTTGTTGCGTTAGCGGCGCCGACTCCTTTCCTCATGCATGAATATCCCTGATTATGGTTTGCCCATTGTCTGATGTTTAGCGCCCGAGGACTTCCGAGTGACGGGGTGGCGAGCTGCCCCCATCCCCTGGACAACCCGGGGAGAACGGTAGAGATGGCGACTTGAGGCCATCCCCCGCGACAGAAATCGAGGCGGACCAGACATTCGGCTTTGGTAGGATTTGCTAGAAGCAAGGGCTGAGAGACGTTATCTTCTCCTATAGCCCTTGAAAATGCTGAGGTTGCTGGCTCGTGTAAAACTGCCCTTGATCATCACTTGTGACCGTGACAGGCAATTCACTATAGTCCCTCCAACTGAATATGCGGTCATCCAGTGTCTCAATCTGACTCGAGGCCAACATGGACAAACTGCCATCAACATCCAAGGGTGTCATTAGATCGAGGGTGGATGTCGACAATGACATTGGGAGAAGGCCATCATCTGCTGTGTCGTTCTCGTGGCCCTGTTGACCTCTCCATTCCACCACAGAGCCACGGTCTGTGCATGTATCCTTTTGCGGCTGGCCAATGCCTTCCATCTCAGCAGATAACGTCGTCCAGCTCGCCGTAAGATCAATAGCCTCTGGCTTCTGGGCGTCGATTTTGAGTCGAGAAAGCAACTGGGCTGCAAAATCCGTAGCCTGAGCAGGCTCTTGATGCAATTCTGAGTTATCATTCTGCTGAGATGAATTCCATCGTTTGGACGACTCCGCTAGAGAGGTGAGGATCGTTTCGAAATCGTCATCCACCGGTTCCATTAGCCAGCTTGAGTAAGCAAGCAAGGCACGAGCTGCGATGAACTGGCAAAAAGAGAATTGCCCTGACACGAGGTACCTCCGGTGAAGTAGAAAGCGAGTACATATCTTGCCGATCTCTTTGGCGGCCTGCTTGACCAGCGCCACATGAGCCATGAGTGTTGATTGGCCGCTGTTGTCCTGGCTGCTGCTACCGACTGGTGGCTGAGGTCTGCAAAATGCTCGAGGGGCCTGATATAACAATATGCCACTTGTGTTGTGTGTCAAGTGGGCGAGCGTCATGTTATGGTCTATGTACCCATTCTTGTCAGGTGACGCGTGCTGATATCGAGCAGGAAGTCTCGATTTCCAGTTGGCCAGAACCAAGTCGAGATTAAGAAACTCCCTCAGGAACCCTCGAGGATCCTGGAATGGCGTCTTTGCCCTTGTCGTGGTTCTAGCGAAACAGTTGACCATCGTGAGAATCTCTGTCGCCTCGATGAGATAGGCCAAGCCACCAATACTTGGATCAGGGGTGATTTGGACCTGCGCGGCAACATTGGCTTGTATGAACTCGCGTGTTTGAACTTGTCGATTCTCCAACCATAATTGGCCATCACAAGGAAGTAGTCTTCTAACCATGTTGGGGTCGAAGCTTGACTTGGTCCCGGACAACAAGGCGGCGAACTGCTCCAAGAGGAATAGCACCCAGAAGAGGCGGCGGGTAGACTCTCGCGACCTCCATGAGCTGTTATCAACAACAAGACTCATCAGACGCCTGTACTCTCGTTGTTCCAGGGAGAGGTGCTGATCCTCGAGATGCAATCCAGCCCGCAGTGCCACTTGAGGAAGCATCGTGACAAGACCCCAGTAAGTTGTCATACGCCCGTCGCCGAGGAGGAGGAACTGAATGATGGTGCAAGCGTGAAGGGTATTCATATCAGCCGTGGTAAGGAGCTTCTCGCAGACTCCTGCTTGCGTGCGGCGCAAATACTCTTGTCGATCAAAGTCTCGCCCCCCTCCCAGAAATGGTCCAGTTGCCGCCATGAGTGCTTCCATCTGAAGACCACACGGATATGTCGACTGTTGGCCAACATACCCCTGAGCGTGAAAGAAGAACTGAGGCTGAAGCACTGGTATCCAGGGCTGGATCTGTGTTCGATAAACGTGACACATTTCGCCAATGGTGGCGTCCGACATGTCTATAGCAGGTGAATCGTTGTTTGCCGTGTCCCTAAGCCGATCAGCTCAATGTCGTCTGTAAGGCGTGTCGGTAAACACACTGTTGAACACGTGAAAGTCGGGGACCTTGAGATAGAGTAGCATCATCAGTCGTTCCATCTCTCGATGTATGCTGACCGACTTCTCTCAGCATCTGCCTTGTGCCATCGACAACAGAGCGGAAATCTGGCCTTGATTCAGAAGATTGGTGCTGGGGCCGCATAAGCAAAGACTGCCCAATAACCATCTGCTCCAAGACATCAATCCTCCGATAAATCTCCTCGATGTAGCCCGGCTTTGGGCCTCTGCGCTTGTCTTGCTCATACACGCAGTCAAGCCCTTTATCAAGGCACTTGGCACATGGATATGACCTTGAGCATTTGAGTTTGCCGCGTCTACAATTCTCGCAGGAGCGCATCTCCAGAGCTGGGGCCTCATTTGAGTTTGCTGGGGATTCATGAGCCGGCACAGGCGCTGGCCTGTTCGCTAATGGAATTTGGCCAGGGCTCTCATCTTGATCCTGGGCTGTCGAAGGTGTCGTTCTCTGTGGATGGCCGTTTGTGCTGTTGTTTCTCTGTCGTTTATTTGATCGTGTGTCCATCATGATCAAGGCGAGACCAACTTAGATCGACCCAAATTGAGACAATAAGGAGGTGCAACAAAGTGGTAGGTGGTGATGGAGTCTCAGCCATGCAGGACCAAGCTCCCTTTGGGGCACACGACTGGTTATCAATGGATCAGAACTGTGGGGACCCCATGTTCTCAAATGTTCACGTCAGCACTCTAGACTTTCGGACGCTCGCATCGAATTCACCCGAACTGGTGGAGACACCATTTCATTTCTCTAGCGGGTGATTAGCCCTCTACTTAGCCAATAGACAAGGGTCAAGACTTGGGGCGCCGGGCCAGTGTGGAGAAACAAGTTTGACATCATCGTCGCAAAAGTCTAGGGTGGGTAGTGGGAGGTTTCAGGGGCATCAAGACTCACATTCAACAACGCTTTACCCCTGGAAAATGTGCAGTTAAGCTAGAGAAGTCTTGTCAGAGAATGTTAAGATGGTATTCATATGTTAATGGATGTGTTTAATGGCTTGTGTTCTTGAGGTCAATGACAATATTGGTGGGTTGTGCATTCTTCCAATGACTTCAATATCTCGCCTCAATGTCTCAGCTACTAGAGGATGAAATCCTGGACACCACAAGATTTGGTTTTACACAACTAGGCGCTGATAATTGTTAAAACCCCTTAAGCCACAATTTGGTTGATTCCAACCACAGTCCAAGGGGCCAGCTCCTGCTCTACCAACAAATTGCCCTCCGAATCAGCCTTGATCAACTCAGTAGGAAGTGTCGTAGCGTAACTTCTCAGGAACTCAGTCGCCTCCCGAGTAAGATGCAGAGGTGATCCTAGCTTCTCCCAGGCAGAAACAACATCACCCTGACCACCAGGGGCAAGCGTTTCCTTCTTGAATACCGCGCCTGGCCGCACGCCTTGAATCAGAATGCTCTTTCGCACTGGCTCCCCTGTCGAGACGGTCTCGTGCGCGACGGATCTGTTCTTGTATGCTGGAGGTGGCGAGGTCTTGAGTTGAGGTGGGTAGTGGAAGAGTAGTGCTGAGACTAGACCAGACTTGCTGTTGCGGACGATGGCACCGTCGCTCTTGTTGTACTGCAAGATTTGGTCTCCGAGGGATTGAAGAATCCTGAAGGCGTGGAAGGCTGGCTTTGGAATTCCTTGCAAGTTGACTAGTCCAAAACCGCCATCTATAGTTGGCAATAAGTTAGTGTGATTACTTCATGCGACAGTGTTCGTCTTGGACTTACGGAATGGCTCAACACCGGCACCCTCTTCTTCGAATACATCCGTGAAAGTCCAGTAGGCAATGGAATCAATCTTGCCCTGACTTTCAAGCATTGTACGCGCAAGGTAGGTTGCCGCAGGGACATAGTCATGGTTGTGGTCTCGGGACGATGGGCTCGAGTTCCACTCCGTCACATGGATCTCGGCGTTAGGGTACGGGCTCTTGGAAACAATCTCTCGCAAGAGAGATAGATCCTCTGGAGTTGCGTCCAAGTGGCGGACCCTTCTGGACTGGTTCCCAGTCCTATCAAGCGCCCAATCTGTTGGGTACGGGTGAGAGGACACGAAATCAACAGGGAGATTCTTAGAATGCGCCCAGTTTAAGAAGTGCTCCGTCCAAACGGGATGCCATTTCAAGGAATCAATGTCTTTGGTCTGTAGAAGCATATGCGCATGTTAGTACTACTCATTCCGAAGGCCTAGGCAGAGGGCTGTACTCACCTCGGCTAGTTTCTTCTGAACCTCAAGGTCCTCTAGTTCACCGTCGAAGCGGGAGTCAGGAACAAAGTTACTCGTTGCAGGCCCTCCAACAAGCAGCTTGGACCCAGTCTCCTTAACAATTTTCACTGTAGCCTCGTAGAGCTCATAGTACTGGGAGCGGGTACCAGACCAAAATCCGTCAAGGTTCGGCTAGACACAAGGCCCTTGTATTAGCACTCTCGAGAATTAGATAGAAAAAAGTACGTACCTCGTTCCAGACTTCAAAATACCACTGCTCTAGCTCCTCTATCCCATACCTTACCTGCCAATGCTCCATCGTGGCGCGGATCATATCCTCCCACTTGGATAGATCAGTTGGAGGGGAGCCATGGCCGTTCCACCAAAATGTGGTATTCAGTTTGGTCGCAATGGCCGAGGGCATAAAAGCAAACTCGATAAAGGGCCTGACGCCGATATCAAGCATGGCATCAATGAGAGTATCGACATATTGAAAGTTGAAGATGACCCGGCCATCAACTTCATTGTAGACAAACATGTCATCGTGAAAGAGGCCGTGAAATCTGACGTACTTGTAACCCAGAGCTGTTTTGACGAATTGAAGATGCTGCTGCCAATCGGACCGGAGGCCTTCAGCTGCGCGGCCAGCTCCCGCGACAATTGACCAAAAGGGAGTCAACTCCTTGATGGAGGGGTCACCAGAGGAAGCTTGGAGGTTATGCGGCATGATGATTCGACTTTTTCTGATGATGATAGCTTTCAATAATTTTGAAGGTGTTAAATCGATGCAGTCACTGAATGATAGACTGATGAATTCTGACAATGTTGACTGTGAGTAGCTCAAATATCCCCAGACCAACAGCTGGATTCTTTTAACCTCGAAGACTGACGTCCAGATACTCAACCAATATCAGAACAAACTCGTCCAAGCTGAGTTGTCTTACATCTCCGCTCTGGCATCATTGCAAGATACCGGACATGCTCCGAGGATTTCACCGGGAGTCCATCGTGATGTGATAGAACTGTGATAGCGAGCCTTAGCGTAGAGTTCAGTCTCCCGGACATACCCCCGAGGGTTCCACCGACCCAACCACCCCCTTCTCCTCTCAAGCCGTCTCCATAAACCACCAGTCATGTGGAGGAACTGTGGCGCCATATAGCCGGTTTTTCGCCTTCTTTGCCCCCGGATTTTCATCCCCGCATTTGACCTTGGCTTGCTGTTGACAGCTGTGCGGGGGAGGAGGCTGTTATTCCTTGCTCTATTGACTTCTTGCGGATCATTATATATTGGAGACAACGGACAACTTTTGACACGAGAGAGGAGCATCAACAATGCAATCTAGTCAAGAGACGGTGGCTCAATCTCTTCTCACCGGTATCTGATCTCCTCTCTCAACATGGAATCGAAAACTCCAGAAACACCTCACGTTCAACACATTGATCCTCCGGCTGATAAGCCTGGTTCAATGGAGGCTTCCAACGAAATCACTCTCCCGGCCGACATCGAGGGTCCATGGCCTTCTTACCTAGCCAAGAGATGGCGTATGATTCTTCGAATGTCCATCATCTACATTGCAGTTCTCAACGTTGGCTTCGACAACTCTGTCACCAACACCACGCTTGGAATGCCTGCTTTCCGCCGTTATTTTGGCCACCAGACTGAAGATGGCAGCTACGTTATTCCCGCCAAATACGTCTCTGCCTGGGCTGGTGGTACCTTTGGTGGACAAGTTCTTACCGACTTGGTAGGAGGTTATCTCGCTGATCGAATCGGCCGGAAGTGGACGCTTTCTCTGTCCGTCATTGTCATTATCATTGCATCGACCATCCAGATCACTTCCCACAGCATTGGCCAAATTATTGCCGGAAAGACGGTCTTTGGCATGGGTGTTGGCCTGTACATCTCATTTGCCACATCCTACACGGCTGAGTTGGCACCAACGCGCGTCCGTGGCATGGCTTGCATGGCTGTCAACTTCTGTATCCAGGCCGGCAACTGGATTGGATCAGGTGCAGCCTTGGGCCTTTTCAACCGCTACCCCGATGTCAACGACACACGATCCTTCCGAATCATCTTCTCTTTGCAGTACCTTTTCGCCTCACTCTTTTTGCTCACCGTCTATTGGCTCCCTGAGTCACCATCATATCACATCCACCGCGACGACGTGGAGAATGCCGAGAAGGTTATTGCCCAGCTGTACGGCCCAGACTATGATTCAAAGCGTCATGTGGCCTTTCTAGTCCAAGAACACGAGGCGGAGAAGGAGTCTCTCGGTGTTGGCAAAGCTATCGGTTGGGGTGAACTCTTCAAAGGTCGCAACCCCTTGCGGATGATGATCTCCGCCTGTATCATCTGGCCACTCCTCATGGGCACCGCCTTTTGGCCCAGTTATCAGTCATATTACTTCGAACTGGCGGGTGCAACCAACGCTCAAGCTATGAACTATGGATGTAGTTCGGTTGCTATTGGAACCAGTATCATCGCGTACATGTTGATCGAGACCGTGGGTCGCAGAAGACTGTGGCTATTCGGTGCCACGGGCATGGCCTGTTCAAACCTCATCGGCGGCTTCATGTACATCCCTTTTGTTAACTGGAATGCTAGAGTGGCTGGTAAAGTGGCCACAGCCATGGTGTTCCTGTGGAATGGCTTCTATGACATTGGACCCGCCAACATGGGCTACGCAATCACCTCGGAGGTACCCTCAAGCCGGATGAGAGTCAAGAACAACGCATTTGTTCATGTTGGTAGTCATTTGACGGGATTCGCGCTGTCTTATGCTGTTCCGTACATGTACAATCCTGATGCAGGAAATCTTGGTCTTCGTATGGGGTTTATCTGGGGAGGTTTCTCTGTTCTCTTCGTCATCTGGGGCTTCTTCTTCATCCCGGACGTCACCGGTCTCAACTTCTATCAGATCGATCAGCTGTTTGAGAGTCGTGCTCCTGTTCGCAAGTTTCACCAGGCAAACTTTGACGACAACGGTCTTCTCATTCGATCTTTCTCGGGAAGGGCCTCTGAGGGGGCTAATTAGAGAGGAGCTTACTATGGTAGTGCCATAATGAGCCAGAGAGGACGTGTTAGGGGGAAGAGGTGATGGCAAACAACTGTTGTTAAATTCTGCGGAGTTATGATTCTGTGCTTGAGTTTCCGTTAAGGAAGAACTCCCCATTCTACTTTAAGTGGAAACCAAAGGAGTCTTGAACGCTCTGTGCTCTTCTATAGTACCTATCTGTGGACCATTCTGGGGATTCACGACCAAGTTTTGCTGTGACTACGGAAAGTTACACTGGCCAGACACTCATGTATTGGTCACATGAGAAAAGGTTATTAGAAGGCACTTTTACAAGTAATATCATTTATGTCTAGCTCAAGGTCTTACAAATGTGATCCTGTGACGTTCCTTGATGAAGCCTCAAGACGAGGAGCCCACACCCTCATCGCTCCGTCTCCACCACGGTTGGCCCGAAGAAAGAAGGGAATGGCTACCAAGTCTCGAGGGGTCTTCTCATACGTCCAAGGCCGACCACTGTACAGTCCCTTCGGTTGCACCTCAAGAAGCTGCTTTCCCTGGACATGCCCTGTTACAATTTGATCAAGGCCAGACAACTGCACAGTCTTGCCATCATTGACAGGGCCATCCACAAGTCCAACGTAGTCAATATCGGTACCTTCGTTATCAACATCTTCAAGGCAATACACAAGCGGCCCCCTCATGAGACAAATGTCATCCTTGTTGGTATTGGGATGGGCATATGTCTTGCGGAAAGCCACCGGAAAGTTGAGGCGAATGTCGGTGTTTTCGGCCGAGATATAGAGGTAACCTTTCTTCACCTCGCCCTTGACAGAGCATGTCCAGTCCTTTGCCCAGCTGGGGATCCGAAGGGCAAGGTTGGCTGACCCTTGAATGGATAACACAACTTGACCATCCCAAGGCATGTCGGTCTTTTGCCTGATGACGACATCTCTGTCCGGGATCTTCAGCTCGCTGTCGATGTACTGATGAATCGCCACCAAGTTTGTAGAGGCGTCTTGAGAGTAGACCAGCGAACCGAGATTGCCCAGTAGCTTTGCGACATTGGGAGGACAGCAAGCCACTCCAAACCACTTGCTCCTCTCCTTGAACTCCCCCTTCCGGGTACGCAACACATTTTCGTAATAAAACGCGTCTCCGTCTTGATTGACGGCGCCGAGAAAGCCGTTGTAGAGTGCGACCTCCATGACATCGGCGTATTCGGCGTCTAGGTCAAGACGCAGCATGCGGGCACACCAGTTGATGAGTGCAAAGGTGGCGCAAGTCTCGGCGTAACATCCTTCATGCTCTAGGTCAGGCAGGATATAGTCGGGTCCAAATCCTTCCCACTGGCGGACTGACCCAAGCGAACCGGTGACGTACATCCTCTTGTCGACCATGTCTCTCCATAGGCGGCCAAGGGCGGCCTTTAGCTTTTGAGCATTATCTGCATCTGCCGACAGGCGCGCAAGATCGGTAGCGGCAGTATAAAAGTACATGGCGCGCACAGAGTGCCCCTTGACTTGTGTGGCATCAACAAGTGGTTCGTCTGCCTGTTGGTAGGCATAATCTCGTGGATCTCTGAACCATGCTTTGTGCTCGGTTCCCATGTGGCCATAAGGATCTGCGCCTCTCGCAAAGGCTTCCTTGTCGAAGTAGGTCTCATCCTTCTCATCTCGTCGACCTCGCTCAGTGATGAAATACGTGGCGAGTTTGAGAGGGAGAGGGTCCTGAGAGAATTCGTATAGCCTTAACAGGCCGATCTCAATCTCTTGGTGCCCTGGGTAGCCGCGCTTCTTTCCAGGCTCGGTGCCGAAGATAGAATCCAGGTGCTCGCAAACCTTCATAGCCACTTCGAGTAGTCGTCCATTTTTTGTGAGCGTCTCGTAAGCTACCACCGCTTCGAGAAGGTGGCCGAAGCAGTACAGCTCGTGGTTGTCTCTTAGGTTGGTCCATCGGTCTTTGATGCCTCGCACGGTGTAGTAAGAATTGATGTAGCCGTCTTCATGCTGCGCGCCGCGGATCATTTCCACAGCGTCCTCCACCACAGCTCTCATGCTGTCGTCTGGGTGCTTGATGAGGAAATAACAAGCAGCTTCGATAATTTTGTAAATGTCGCTGTCCCAGAATTGATGAGGTTTCACATCGTGGCCCTCATTCCAGGTCAGACAAGTCCAGTGATCCCATGTTTTTTGGGCTTCAACGATGGCGGGGATGGTTTTGAGCCTAGAGCAGTCCTGGACGTGGGACCAGAACGAGGACGTGACGTCCACGCTGGTGAGGGGAAACTCTTGGAAAGGCATTGCTGTGACAGATTGACAGCAGCAGAGAAGAGGAGGACGATGGACCACGATCTTGGTGAGGATTCATGGAGCATCAAGAGAAACAGTTTGGATACTTATTATACCAGACAACGGAAGATGACGATCCACAGCGGAGGGGAACCGACAAGCAAGCGGATAATGCTACGGCATGTCGCATTCATCGGTGTTACAGGCGACCTTGTCGGGACATGGGCCAATGAAATCGCTAAAGAGCCGCCATTGTTGGCGGAGAAAGACCCATGTTGGCGGCGTCTGGGGTCAAAGTGCGGAGATGGTTCATATCACAGTCAAGGAATGATCATCTCACGACGAAACGTTTGCTTATTGGAGCGCATATCTTTAGAATATATCAGCTGTTCAGCGTGGATGGGTAACTACGCTTGATGTCAGTCATTCACTACAACCTTCGTAGAGTAAAGCGGCGGCTTTGGGGTAGTCATCTGTCAACTGTCGGCTTTGTCGGCTTTGTCGGCTTCAATGCCCCATCTTCTCGGGAATGATCAGCATGGGATCCCCGCATGCACAATGGAGGTGGTCAGGTTGTATTGATCGACCTAATTATTGCTAAACATAATTGCCCACAGTTCATCCCCTGTAGTATTGCTCCCACCCACCCCGCCATTCACCTCGACACCAAGTTCCCGATCCTCGATGGAGATGTCGTATCTATTCAGGAAGTTCACCATCCACTGATCCATGTTGAACGTCTTTGAGATGCTGCTCATCTGACAAGCATTGTGGAATGATTGAAGCCGCGAAAAAGCAAGCTCCGTAGAGGGCCAGTACTTCTGAAGTTCTTGTAAGACGACAAAGTTCTGCTCTAGAAGCTTCTTCGCCTCTGCTGCTTCTGGTCTCCCAGTTCCCAAGAGCATCGTGTGCAAGTGAATGGTTGACGCGATAACGAGAAGATGGCTGTTGACAGGCGACCACAAACAGTCTAGATCTGGGGCGGCGTTGAGCTCCCAGAAGAGCTTGCTCAATGCCGTGGCGTGGGCCTTGCAGAGCTCGGCATACCCCAACGCTTCTTCATCCACCGTGACATTACCGTCTGGCACGATGCATTTGTTGAGAAACTGATAGAACAGGAGTTGTCCCGTGTGGTGGTAGATGATGTGCATGACTGCAAATGGACGCCCATATCCACGGCTTGAGTAGCTACTCCAGTTCTCCGAAGTGTTTCTTAGAGTCGGTGGCAAACTCTGGACCCAATGATCCAACTTTCTCGCAAGGTCACGAACCAGATTTCTAAATCTGAACTCCAATGATGGTTCGTGAACAATGTCATAGTTCAGCTTGACAGCCTGTGCGTGCCATTGTGTTAGAGGAAGGATCAAGGTCCACAGACTCGTTGCTCGTGATTCAGGGCCAATTTGAACGTCTGTGAGGCCACAATCTGGAAGGCCATCGAAAGCTTCTTCTCGAATCGGTCTCGGAAATGTCGGGTCGTTGCGTAGTTGCTGTGGTAGCTGAGATCTAACAGAGGTCCAGCAGTCCATCATCCAGACTTGCCAGTATACTATTCTGTTAGCAGCGGCCATATACAGAGGAATTGAACGCACAATTAGTCTCGATCTCTCTCGTTAGTTTATCGGAACTCAACACAACCGGGAGTTGAAGAGCTTGCGTCATCCGTATTGCCTGGCAGCTGAGCAGGGCATCCTGATCGACGTCACCCTCGACAAATGCCGCAAACGCAAGTATAATGGAACCTTGAAGAGACTCAATAGAAATGAGCTTTGTGCGGTCGTTGAAAGATTTGATCGCTTCTCGCAGGAACAGCTTCCCACGTGACCATGGTGTAATATGATCGAGGCCAGGGTTTGAGGAAAAGCTTTACATGTCAGAAGCTTGTCTTTGACTGGCTGTAGCTTGTACCTACCGAGATGCCAATGCAAAGACGGCAAATAGTAGATATCGTGCCACCAGGCCCTGCTTTTGGTCGCGCACGAATGAACTGTGGTGAAATAGGAGATGTTGCTTGTAATGGATGACCCTAAAATAAATCTCGATCAATTCATCACGCAATGCATCATCTCTGTCGACAATCTGTATTATATCTTCACGTTCAGTCACAGAAGCACTGCTTTGAGATGACGGTGCAATGCGTGCCAATGGCCGTGGGATATCCGGGGACTCCCGAACTGTTGTTGGCGCGTTGCATTGAAGCCCCTTGGCTGTGCACAGTCTGCAACCTGACCCCACAGGACTGGGGATGCACCGCTTCTTCCTTGACCTGTTATGTATGAGCTTACAGGTCACAGCTACGAGGGAGATTTCCTACCGACAGACACTACAAGACGAGACTGTTCGCATCTTGAAGGGTGTGGCTCCGTCAGATTTCGATGTTTAGCCTCGGATCGCTTCCTGAAGTTGAAAGCGGGGTATCTTATCAGCTGACAGCGCCGGATTTGGCATCTCGTATTGACTAGCTCTTTGAGAATTCAGCATCTTATCTACAATCATAGCTATTGTACGCTTCTAACATGATATGTTCTGTTTAACAGAAGCAATGACTAGCTGATGAAGAAGAAAAATATCAACATGATAAGTGCGCGTATAGAGAAAAACGTTGTTGTCGCATGAAGGCGCAAATCAATCTGGGGTACAGCGATCAGCCGCTTGCACGGAACCCAGCCGTCTACCCGAAGACCGGGCATGAGGCGGGATAAACGACTTGTGAGTGGTCAGCTGGACAAGCCATGAAAGCCACGGCGGATTAAAACGACCCTGACTCGTCAATTGAGGCGGCTTTCAAACTGTGATGGGTGTCAGAACACCCAACTCTCCAGCCTTCAGGGGCCAGCCTCTTCTCACAGCAAACACTCGTCAAAGTCGACTGACAACTGAGAATAAACAAGACGCCACTCGTTCGCATTGGAGCGCTTCTGATATTCCCCCGCACGTGCACGCAACCTCGCGTCGAGCGTTCCAGGCTCTTGGGCCAGGCTAATGCCACCAACTCAATCAAGCCTTTGATCCCCATGGGGAAGATGTTTACAGTCGCGACGAGTATATATAGATGATTGACAGCTGGTAATTTTGATCAATATCATCAAGCATCATCGAAATCTCAATCTGCAACCGACTGTACTCCAGCATGGCTCAAGACAAAGTCATCCCGACCGAGCAAGGACTTGCCGGTCTGGATTTGAACGATCCTCAGATCCACGAGCTTATTCAGCGTGCTCAAGATGCAGATGCTGCTGATAAGAAGCTAACGGTCAAGGAAGCCCTCAAGAAGTACAAGAAAGCTGTCTTCTGGGCAAGTCTTTTGTCCGTCAGCTTGATCATGGAGGGGTACGACCTGGTCATGGTACGTCTAGCAAGCGCTTGTCTCTCTAGTTGGAGACACTGACAGTTATAGATCGGCTCCTTTTACGGACAGACTCAATTTCAGCAACACTTTGGAAAGTACAGCGAAGCTGAAGGCAAAAAGGTCATTACTCCGGCTTGGCAATCAGGTCTCTCCAACTCGGCCCAAGTAGGTCAACTGGCCGGTCTTTTGATCAACGCGTACTCTCAAGATCGATTCGGCGCTCGGTTGACTATGATGGTCTTCATGGCTTATCTGACTTGCATGATCTTCATCATCGCTTTTGCTCCTTCTCTGTCGATTTTGGCTTTGGGTGAGGCTCTCTGTGGAGTTGCCTGGGGTGTTTTTCAGGCAAGTTTCCTTTCAGTCTACTGTTTCTCTCGAGTCCGACTAACGAGAATAGACCCTCTCTACAACATATGCCTGCGAAGTCGTCCCCACCGTTCTCCGACCATACGTTACAGCTTGGGTATGCATGTGCTGGGGATTCGGTATCCTCCTGTCATCTGGAGTCGTTCGAGCGACTTCTGATATCAAGAGCAATCTCGCTTGGAGGCTTCCTTTCTACCTCCAATGGATCTGGCCAGTTCCATTGTTCCTCGTCGCGTACTTTGCCCCAGAGTCGCCATGGAATGCTGTTCGTCGAGGCAAGATCGACGAAGCTCGTCATAGCTTGATGAGACTTGCTACAGCCTCGGCGGATAAGGAGGCTTCGGTCGAAGCAAGCTTGGCCTATATCAGACATACAACAGAGTTGGAAAAGGCAGAGACGCAGGGTGCTTCTTTCTGGGAGTGCTTCAAGGGTACTAACTTGCGCCGGACTGAGATCGTACGTACATTTCCCCTAACGCTATTGACAAAGCTGACCGTGTAGAACTGCGTCGTCTGGGCGGCCCAAATCCTCTGCGGTAATGCCATTCTCGGCTTCGTCATCGTTTTCCTTCAAGCCGCTGGCTGGTCAGAAGTCCAGTCGTTCAACCTCAACATCTCCCTGTCGGCATGCTACATCATCGGCGGTATGATTTGCTGGCTTCTTTTCCCGCATCTCGGCAGAGCGACCATCTATATGAGTGGTCTGGCATTCATGTTCTGCTGCCTTCTGGCCATCGGAGGTCTTGGTTGGTCTGATAGCAAGGACGCCTACCTTGCAGTTGGACTACTGTTTGTGGTCTCGACACTTTGCAACATGATCACCATTGGGCCGGTTTGCTATCCAATTGTCGCCGAAACACCCTCAGGACGACTCCGCTACAAGACTATCGTCATTGGCAGATTTGTTTACAACCTGACTGCAATCTTCAACAATGCTGTCACGCCACGAATGATCTCGGCTTCAGGTCAGTAAATTTGAACTGGTTATGAAAGCCTTTACTCACACGCAATAGGATGGGGTTGGGGTGCCAAGACTGGTCTCTTCTATGCTGGTACCAACTTGCTTTGCTTCATTTGGTGCTGGTTCCGCCTTCCGGAGACCAAGGACCGTACCTTTGGAGAGATTGACATCTTGTTCGAGAACAAGGTTCCTGCCAGGAAGTTCAAGTACACCAAAGTTGATCGTAAGTTGCCTGACTGCTCTTCCGATAGAATATTATTGACTCTTCTCAGAATTCGCTCAGCACAGTGACTACGTGTTTCAGGAAAAGGTTGAGCATGGACACATTGAGTAAACCAGGGAACCCTGTTGTCCTTATAGTATGGGGTGCTTGTGCTGCCCGACATCAGCGTTCAGTCCTGTGCGCGATGGATGTTTAAGCGGAATATCAGCCTTTAGTTCCTTTCGTTCTAGGTTCTTCGAGATACCATAGTGGTTGTCAAGTTACCGCCCTTTTTAGTACAGTCTACCCGATCAACTACTTTCGCTCATGAAGAATTCTTTGTCGCCTATTGCCACGTAAAGCTTGCTTCTTCGTATCTTGAAATACTCTTTAACCACCTATTCGGGGGTCTAATTGTCCACCAATACGCTCTAACGCCTTGCTATGAGATTCAAGATGCAAGACTGGTTCCGAACAAACAGACGCAAGAACAAAAGGGTGTGGGTAGGACTAGTAAAGATTTTATTAGTTGTTAATGAATATTGAATGAAACATCATGTGATACGACCTCGCAAGATAAACACCCACTGCCGGGACAGAGGTGGGAGTAAATATTGAGTACACAGCCCTGTCTTGGCACATATCACCTGCAACATGACTGGTTCCAATGAAGCCACCAAGGCAGCCACCCCCGCTCACTTTCTCTTTGAGCATAAAGAACAAGTTGCATTGTTCTCAATCCCTCCTTTGCTCTTCAACTCTCTCTACTGCCATACCCTTCCTAGCCCAATATGGAAGCCCAAGCGACACATGTCCATCAACCACTGCCGCCACTTCCGGCGCTTGGCCAAAAGCCATATTATACTCGGGTTTTAACCCTATTTCCCGGAGAAGTGGATGCTCCTCTATTCTGCACAATGCAAATCATTGACCTGAATCACCCTCCCTTTGCATTTGAGGCACTATCCTACGTCTGGGGCAAAGCAAAGTCGCCTGAACATCTCTTCTGCGACGATGGCCATCTCGAGATCACCATGAATCTGGACAAGGCTTTGAGGCATCTCCGGGTAAGTAGTATGAGTCGACGGCTATGGGTCGATGCTATTTGCATCGATCAAACAGATCTTGCAGAACGAGCCCGCCAAGTTCAGTACATGCGACTCGTCTACAAACGCGCTTCTCGGACGATTGTTTGGCTTGGAGAAAAGCAGGACTGGGCCGAGACAGCCATCGCCTTTGCAAAAGAGTTGGTAAGCTTGAAGGCTGATTTCATTGGGAATCTTGGCTTGTCAAGTGGTGGAGAAGCGGCTTCAGCTAGAGACCCAGCCCAGACAGACCAGGGCAGAAGATCTTATGCGTACTCGCTACTATCGAACGTTTTTAAGAGCAACCAAGAAGGGGCCGAGGCTTTATCGAAGCTGTTTGGGTGTGAGTACTTTACTCGGGTCTGGTATGTCCAACAAAGTGGCTATGGTGTCCCGAAAAACCCGCTCAGCTGATACTCTCAAACTTTAGGTGTATACAGGAGGTGGTAGCTTCAAGCTCTAGCATGCTCAAGTTGGCGGATCTTGAGATCGACATGAAGGAGCTTTTGTCACTGCTGCCCTTGGTACTTGATCGTCGAGGATTGAATCTTGAGCCGACGACTTTACAACTGTGGCGAATGGTTTTCGAAACGCCGCTTATCTACGAACAACTCAATTACTCACCACCCGAGGGTTCTCTCGGAACCATGTTGGTCATCTTGACTTCCATTAGAGACTTCGGAGCAACGGATCCCAGAGACCGGATCTTTGCCATTCTTGGAATCACCGACGAGGGCTTGGAGCCAGTCTACAGCATCACCGAAAGCAATTGGTTGGGTGATGTTGCTCGCAAGGGTTATTCTTGGATTTCGCGCCGAATCAATTCCATGTCTCCAGCACTAGAACCAAATCGACACCCTGCATTAATCCCGGACTACAACAAAAGCATGCGAGAAGTCTATCAAGAGTTCACTCGCTATTGCATTTGGAAACCTCCACGACTTCTCACAGTCCTCGGACACATCCAGCATCACGAGGATCCAGAAACTGTTCTGGACTTTCCCAGTTGGGTACCGAGATTCGACCAATGTAGGATCGTTTCCAAGTTCATTCCGGAGTTGTTCAATGCTGGTGTGCCTACCAAGTTCCAGATGTACATCGCAGAGACCCACGACAATCCTTTTCATCCTACAAGTCCATTCAGCAACCCAGTAGAAGAGCCAGACATTCTTCAGCTGAATGGCTTCCAAATCGACACAATATGCGCGGCGACAGACGTATTCACGCAAGGAGTAGACGATTCCCATTTCGCTGCCTTGCTTTGGAGTCAGCTGTTCCCTCACCCATTGTTCCCAAGAGTGCCGGGGCAGGTACATCAATACCAGTTCAGCAAAATGGCAACTGATGTTGCCTTTCTACAAACTTTGTGCGCTGGAGGGATGTTTTCGGCATGTTCTCAACTAATGAACTCGTCAAGTCAACCTGGCAAGACTCGACAATCTCGTTTGGAACAGTCACAAAGGCTAGCAGCGCAGGCGATCCTTAGATGGCTTCGAGGAAGGTCAGAAATCGACTGTAACGATTATCCGGACCTTGGACCACCGCCAATAGATGAGTTCCACGGGACCTCGATAGAAAGATACCAGGATCAAGCTATCAGTTTATGTTCCAACAGGAAGGTCTATAGAACAGCGACTGGTATTCTCGGATTGGGGCCAAAGTTCTTGAAACCAGGAGATTGCGTCGTGGTATTGTTTGGGGGATCGCTTCCTATTGTCCTTCGCCCACGGGGTCGTGACTGGGTCTTGATTGGCGAGACGTATCTGCATCAAGATGAGGTTTGTCTTGGGCAGTTGGCGACGAAGGCCAAGAGTCGAAGGAGCCAAGTCAACGTGATGAGATTTAGGATCCGGTAGGATCATCGATCTTCTGGCTCAGTTAGCCCATCAAGGGCCGGTCTTCAACTATGATAAAGAACACATTGTCAGTACATCATAGCATCATGACTTAGTGCTAACACAGTGGCCCGGTGGTATTATATATCAGACAGGCTCGGTCGTCCGACATGAAGTTAGATAATGGTAATACTCTTTCTCTTCCATTCAGGTTGTCCCGAGGGCTCCAGAAGCTCCATCCACCCAATACGCTCAAAGACGTCTTTCTTTCCCATCTGTCCTGTCACGCGTGACAAGATTAGGCATCCACGACTGATCTGGCCAACGTAAGGCACCTCGTATAGAACCGAGGCGATCTCAAACGTCGGCATCAGATCTTCTGGCATGCTGGCAGGATCGTCAAAGAAGATTCTTGCTCTAATATCATGTCCTTGAGCGTCCACTGCAGCACCACGGGTTATGTTCAGACCCTCACCATCGTGCCGCATTCGCAATACCTGAAGACATCGAACAACGGTGTCCAACACAACTTCTTTCTTTGATTGAAGGGAACTCGAGGGTGAGCGAAGAGAGTCTTGCACTCTCAATAGCTTGGCTTCTTCCTCGTATCTCGGGCTGGAGAGATGTGCAAAGTCGACGCTACTCATCTTTGACGAAGCCCAGGACCAGGATGGTCCCATCTTGGTCCTCTCCAGCTTAGTACAGATGCTTCCAGATCCATACCAAGCCAGGCTGAAGATTAGCTGAGATACAAAGTGGCCGCAAACGTATGTGTCGGGGAAAAACAGCTGGGTCCTCTCTGCGACTCCTTGAATCGCAACCAATCTATCTTCAAAGTATGTGAAGTCCATGGATGCGTACTCTCGTACGAGTTGGAACCAGTATTTCCCAAGCCCTTGCTCCCTCGAAGTGTCCTTGGAGCGTAGAAGCTGCTGATGAGAACGATTGACAGATGCAATGAACTCGGTTTGTGGTACGCCTTCAGGGAAACATTCTGTAGATAGGTATTCACACTTACGCCGGATGGGCTCGATAGTAGCATATCTTGCTGGGTAGAATGTTCCCATGAACCTGCCATCTTCCGAGTCTTCCATGAAGACAGCCAAGCTCTTGGGCCTCTCACTGCTAGAATTCAAGGATGTCACCTCAATCTTAGTACCGATCTGGATTTCCTCAATGTCCCGGGCGCTGAACACTAGGACGCGACGCAGAATCTGACATAGCGGACATCCAGCGGCAGCTGAGGCATCCAACTGCTTAAAGGTCTTGGAATGATAGAATAGACCGTCGAATCGTTCTTGGTTGACTGCCACCGATAGCTCCCGGCATTTCTTGCAGCGGCTGCCAAGTGTAGCGCTCTCCATGTTGAATGCTCCTAGTATCGGGCTGGGTGTAAAAGAGGAAGTTGACTTAGCTGGCTATGGTATTATACTCTGCTTATCCCGCCCAATCACGACTACTCAGGCATTTTAGGGCTGTACTTCTTAGGAAATCATGCGTCAGATCGGACCATTTTGTGAACGCACTAGAAGTCTTATCGTTGAGCGAGTGCTTCGATTCAAGAGCCAATGCATGAATCCATATGCTCCGGGATTGTCATATTCAATACTACCTCCAACGCAATATCACGGTCAACTTAAGGTTCTTTATGTTAAGGCAATCCATGATTTGCATTGCTTAAATTATTGTGGCGTATAACGGTCACATCAGCAAGTAAAACCCTTCTGAGTGCTCCCCGTTTCTCAGCCCCGTCTCCGGGCAAGCCTACCATATCTGACCGGGTTGTCCACCTGTAATTACGCTTAAGCCCCCCCGTGGTTAGCCCCTTTTGCTTACAGCCTTCGTCATGCTAGGAGCTCAGGTACGGAGGGGAAAGCTTGGCAAAGTAGCGATTGATATGGCGGTTGATATGGCGCGTGAAATCACGTATCATGGTCCTAGTTGGAGCTGTTCTCTAGTGGCGCGGCAAACCATGAACCGTCTCTTCGCAGCCGGAGGCGCAGCAATCACAATTAGGGGGTACTATTGTTGTTAAACAAGCGGGGTGATCCAGGCTGTGCAGACAGAGTCATTGGATGAACCACTATTCACATATATACTTGCAGCCACTCTCATCATGGGCGCCACCATTACCCATTTCCGGCCTCGGCAGCACAACATCGACCCGCACGCATTCCAGTACGTAGCATAACTGGCCAAGATAGGACATCAACCGTTATTTACGGCTCTGAGGTTGAAACCCATTCTAGGCTTCTATGAGGCAGTGTTTCCAAGGCAGTCTCGTGGGCACCAGATGACAACCCGCCAGAGCCGTTTATTAATATGCCAGTAAGTCCCAGCTTTATTCTCACCTCTATCCAAGTTACTGCATCATCACTTACACCATGGTGGTTCTTTCACATCACCTTTCATGCATCCTCGCTGCCTTGTTCGGCGCCGCGGTTGTTTTTACTGCCACTGCTAGTCCGCTGCCTAGCAATGCCAACTCATTTGCCTTTGACCTGGCCGTCTACAGGCCCGTCCGACCACAAACGCCACCGCCAGCACAGCCCAACAACAACCCTACAAACCTACGGCCCCCCTCAAGCCCGGTGACCCCATACACTCCTGATCCAAAGCCGAAGGGCGATGGTGGAAGTGGCCCCGATTCTCCTGATCCGGAGCCCAGCGACTCTTCAGATTCTAACAGCCACCCTTCATCAACCTACAGGGTCACTGAGAAAGAAATCAGACCTTCTCACAAGAAAGACAACGATACTTCCGCCTATGATGAAGAGGATACTTCTACTTCTGTTCTCGTTCGGATGCCAGCAACCTTCGGTGCAGCTATCGCGGTTATTGCTTGGATGTACGTATAAGTTATGACGATAACAGTTGGGCTGTATACAAGAGGCGTTTTACTAAGGAGTAACTGGGATATTAATGGACAGTCAACTTAATGTCTCAGCATTATGTACCCTAGAGGTAGAAATAAAAACACAAGGGTTAATTCCCCCTGATAACTATCTCCCGGAGAGTTGAAAGGTATTAACATCGTGCTGAAGAAGTTCAAGTTATTACTTGAGACGGATTACACTCATGTGAGTTTTGGTAGCTAGCTTGGTGGGTGGGTAAAGTTTGAGTTTGTTGATCTGGAAATTTTATAATGACATAAAGTACTCATTTTACAGGTTACCTACTATACACGTTGGTTTCCACACTCTCATTGCGATTAAAAATAAAATACACCATCACACATTATCCTTAAAAACTTTCCTAACCCTTTTGCTTACGCAGCTCCAATATGTTTTCTGCTTCAAGTTGAAGCCGGCGTTGGCGATGCACACCGACCATTAACGCCGAGAAGGGCGGGCAGATCCTAGTAATGATTTTCAGCTGCCCCGTTTATTACAGCCGATCTCCGTTAACCGAATGACCGTTTCATGGGGGCTGCAACAGTGATCCTTGTTTGTGGTCTGTGAGGTGGGTCAAGAGTCCTTTTGAACAAGTTCATCTTCTACTCGCAGTCAAGCTTTGAGGCACATCTCTTCGGGGCGAGTGTAATTTGCCAACTTTGAAGACCTTTGTTGGCTCTCGCAGCGAAAACCGCTACGCTGTGCGAATATTGATTCTCCTGACAGCCAAGCCATAACTGGGTCAGGCAGCAGGTGATTATAAGCCGAGAGTTGAGCGGAGTGACAGATAGGAGAGTAGGCAACCGTTTTATTTGCCTACTGCTGACCTTGAGTCTTATTCATATCAAAAGGGGAGAGACAAATGTACGGCCGAGCAGGTGCTTTCTTAGCGAGAGTCGCGGCATTCTGGCAAATCGGTCATGTAAATCAACCGGGGGCCAGACCAGTGACCAGGCTGTGCGCTGATGATCAGTTTCTCCATGATCACGGCTGAACCTGAAATTATACGGAGCGAGTGGTACATGTGCTACATGCATTTTTCGTCTAGTCAGGCAGGCTATATCTAATCCACAAGCAGAACATCCTTGATCTAGATCAGTTGACGGCCAGATCTGGCCACGCAAATTTGAGAAAAGTTGACGATGAGGGGCAAAAGCGAGCAAGTCCGTTTCGAATATATTAAGAAAGCGGGTTGGAGTGGTCTGGGCTGGTGGAGAAACGTACCCTTGCCAGCATCACTTCGGCTTCTCCACAAGGCTTTAATCTCCGCCTGTCCCACAAGCACCTTTCTATCTCGGGTTGGGCACCGGCGTAGGGCTGCCGTCGGAATCATCTTTCACGTGAAGGTACATGTAGACGACGGTTTAAGTAATAACACAGCGAAAAAAAAGAGGAGTCAAGTCCACGGACGGGGCACTGGAATGAAACATTTCAGCCAGACCGGCCAGGAGCTATACACTGAAAACGCGTAGATACGTGCCACTACTGAAACGAAATAGCTCAAGATAAGGGGGGAACAAATCATAGAAGAGTGTCGTGGCGAGGTTGAGGCACTATAGAGATCTAGCTACAACCATGGATTGTCCGACGCAACGATCTCGGAAGAGTCCAACACCCGACCCCAATCTTGCTCTTGCCATACGTCGTCACTTGAAGCTGGCAACCACGGGTTATCGTCTTCCTCTGTCACAAGGTCATCTTCCCGCTCTTCCAGGCCATACTTCTCCACCTCGTCAGGGTCCATATCTTCAAGAAGCTGCCAAATACGGCGCCGATTTGTGAAGCCAGGAGGTACGTCCAGTCCTACATCACTGTGGCTCCATGCCCTGATGTCGCTGTCCTCGGGATAGGTAGGGGGCTGAACGCGCGTCATGACTTGCCGGAATAGCCTTTCCCAATCCCACTCCTTGCCATCTTTGTCTTTGAACTCTGGCACAAGGGTTTTGTCGAGATCCCAGAGAAATGGTACTCGAAGAAAGAGGTGCTTCCAGCATGACTGTGGCAGCAAGCGAGTACAGTCCAGGCCGCTAGTTCCCTCCAGAAGGAGTGATATAATCCTGTCCTGGAGCTCCTGAGGCAAGCTTTCCAGGCCGGTTTGTAGGCTGCTGGGGCGAGATGTGTGAGCCTCAACGAGCTGCAGGTTTGATAGCAGACGACTGGTGAGATCCGGAATGACCAAGGGATCATCAAGCCACTAGAGATGGGTTAGTAAAGTGAAATGGGGCGCCGGTGTGTGTTGTGCTCACCCAATTGTAATAGGATCCAGGATGGTAGTCAGGAATATAGTAACTGCCCCATCGTCTGCGCTCTTCACCTGGCCTCTTTGGAAGTGGAATGAGGGGAAGCCAATGAAATAAGCTAAGGCCTGTCCTGGCCCTTATTGTCAGTTCGTATCGTCGATCAAGAGTGACCCAAAGATCTCGAAGGGATTTCAGCTGCGAAGTGGGCGATCTTTGCATCACCAAATAGGCCATTGTCAAGCAGGCTTCATGTACACCAAGGCACCAATGAAGGCCAGTCGGGCCATCGGGAAATAGATCTTCAGACTGGAACTCCCTTTGCAGGTGAATTTTCTGGCCGTTGTGATATAGGCTTAAACGTCCCATGGCGCCGTCACATGGGCTGGCAGCATGCGCTGTTATCGGCTCACTGAGGGGGTCATCTTGTTGTTGCTTGCAGTATTGCTCGTGAGGACCTATGAGAGCGACAACGGTCTTTTGCCATAGTGAAGGCTCCCAAGCGATGGGGCCAGGCTCGTAACGAGGCCTGCCGAACATTTGGTAGCCGCATATCGAGCACTGGGGGAACTCATTCGCGCTGCCCATGTTGTGATGATTGTGTACGATAGAAGTGTAGGTATGCCAAGAAGGAAGCAAACACTGCCTTGTTGCCTGCGCCCTGTCAGTGCCTTCTTCGCCTCGTTTGCGGTCCGAAGCGAGTGGGCCGGTAGTTGTTCCGATCGACTTTTTTTTCGGAAGAAACATCCCGTAGGCAGTTGGTAAGCTCGTGTATGCGGTTGTGAAACGCGTTAATTTGCGTGCTGTGCCTTGCTCCGTGCCTTGCATGAGATTGCATGCTGCGCCTGTGGGACGTTTCACCTGCACGTTCACTCGGACTGGACGATGAAATCACAGTCCCTTCAATCTCTCAGTAAGAGGCGTAGAAGCCTATGCCCTGTAGAAAGCCGCTAGAACGTGCCTTGGCTGCCATGCATGGACCGTTCACTGGCGGGGCACCCGCTGCGTTAGGTTTGTGTGAAACAAACGATGGATTGCAGCGACCTGCATGTTCCTTCAGTACTGGCTTTCAGACTACGAATGATTGTAGTCATGTCAAGGGTGGCCTGTCTATTTTACCTCACCAGCCTTGCCCATGCAATGCAACCATAATATGAATTGGATCATCATGGGCTAAATTAGACAGAGACATTCTGTACGCCTCGAGATTTCGGCCACGAGAGGCGGCACTGATCATTGCTCGACAACTGCGCTGCGGATCGGGGCTCATCTGCAAGCAAGGAAATGCCCGCATCCTATTTTCAGCTGGCCGGGGTGTATCGACTTGGGAAAACTCTCCAGATTCTTTTGCAGCGAGAGAACTTGATCAAGATGAGTTGCAAGGGTCACAGTAGGATGTATAAGGACTCAATGTCCTGGCACGTCTTCTCCATACCATCCCACCTCACATTCGTTTCTTTGCTCTTCAGTCATTCGTTCTTTTCTCTCATATTCTCACTATGAGAATTCTTCTTTTTCTCTGGGCCTCAGGCGCCCTGGGTGGGCCTTGTAGACCATCCAACCCATCCACAACGGGGTCTTCACTCCCTCCTCCTTACCAGTCAGCTTCCACTGATACCAACTCTCAATCGACTTCTGGCTCCATGGGCAGCTTGTCTGCTAGTGGCCCTCAAGGCACCTCTACTGGCACTCTTTCATCGTGGCTCACCAGCAGTGTCAGCGGCACTCTTCCTGGCCAGCCTGGCAACACCAATACCATCCCTGGTCAGTCCGACGGTACCGGCACTGAGACTGGTCAACCAAGCAACACCAACACCATCCCTAGATCTGATGGCTCTAATACCATCCCCGGTCAGACTGGTACCGCTACTTCTGGTCATTCCGGCAGCATTGAGACGGAAACTAATACTGTCTCTATCCCTTCCGGGGGCATTTCTGAGACCACCCTTCCCGGAACCGAGACTGGCTCAACCCTACCCGGAAACACTGACACGACTCTTACTGGAACTGAGCCTGGTCCTTCTGATACCGAAACTGGTACAGAGACCGGCCCTGATGGTTCTCAGACTGGTACCGAGACTGGATCAACTGGAACTCAAACGGGGCCTAACCAGCCTGGAACCACTGGAACAGAGGGTACCGAGACCGGTCCTGTTGATACTGAAACGGGAGTGACTGGCACCGAGACCATCTCTGCTGGAACGCAGACAGGCTCGCCAAACACCGAAACTGGCTCTATCGGAAGCGAGACCGACTCTACGGGAGTTCAGACTGGCCCTACTCACTCCGATAACACTGAGACTGAGGTCACCACTGATGCCGATGCTTCCAACACTGAGACTGGCACTTCTGTCACTGAAAGTAACCCAACTCAGCCCAATGACACTGAAACTGGTCCTTCAGTCCCTACTGTCACTGAAACAGGCTCTGTCGGCACTCAGAGCGACCCGGCTGGTACGGAAACCGGCTCTTCAGGCACCGAAACAGGCCCTACTCAGCCTAGTAATACTGAGACTGCTTCTTCTGGCACGGAAGGTAGCCTAACTCAGTCTGCAGGCACCGAGACAGGATCTGCTACCGAAACTGGTCCTGGTGGTACTGAGAGCAGCTCGGCTGGAACTGAAGGCAGTGTTACTCAGTCTGGCACAACCGAGACGGGAGCCACCGAATCCTCTTCTGGAACTGAATCCGTTCCCACTCAGCCTGGCAATACCGACACGGCGTCTTCTGGCACCGAAACTGGACCTAATCAGCCCTCGAACACTGAGTCGGGAGCCACTGAGACTGAGCCATCCGGTAGTAAGACCGACTCTTCTGCCACTGAGAGCAACCCTACTCAACCTGGCACTACCGAGGGTGTCACTTCTGAGACAGGACCCTCCACTGAGACCGGGCCTGCTGTAACCGATTCGGCTTCCTCCGATACTGAAACTGAACCTACTCAACCCGGAGCCACTGAGACAGCAACTTCTGGCAGTGCAAGCGTGACGAGCGACGTTCCGCCTCTCACTACTTCAGCTGGTGTCCCGACAACTCTTCCTCCCACTACTACTACTACTACTACTTCGGGTCAAAGTGAGAGCTACGCCTCAACCGTCACGGTCCCGCCTGAGAATTGGTCGCCTACCTGCGCCTCTGGCCATCCTGAGTGGACTACAAATACCTGGATCACCACTACCTCAGAGGGCTCAACTGAGCAGACTGTTGTCCCCGTCATCGTAGGCTCCAAGGAGTGCGATGACGATGGCTCAGGCCTTATCCTCTTTGGTTTCCCTCCTGTCACTGGCGTCTGGTTCAAGTTCCCTGGCTTCCCTGGCTTCTCATTCCCTTGCATTCAGACATTCATCACTAAGTGCAATGGCCCACCAAAGTCTGAGAAGGACGACGGTGACGATGATGACGATGACAAATCATCCACTGCTTGCAGCGAAACAGTAACCGCCAGTGATTGTCTTGTTGCTTGCACCACCTACACAGGACCCGCCGACGCCGAGATCACGCCAGACTGTACCACGACCTGCACCAAGACTCATACTGGCTGCAGTGTAACTGGTGTTACCTCAACGACGACCGAGGCTGAAGGCTGTAGTGCCACTGGTGGTGGTGAAGAATGCGCAGAATGCTCTGACGAACTTCTATACACCATGGACGGAAGCTTAGGTAGAGATGTAGCGGATGACGATCCGCTCGTTGAGAAGAGATGGTCATCTTTGGAGTCCAACCGAGTCAATGCAGGAAACAAGCTGGGCAGCTGTGTCATCCCTGCAAGTGTCCCCATCGCGTTCCCTCAGTATCCTGAAGGCAACGATGTCTTTCTGTACGAACAGGCCATCAAGAAGTCGGGCAGCTCGCCTCTGAGACTTATCGATAGATGGTACTTCTGGGAACGAAAGGATGACGGCCGCGGTTGCTATTTGGACCTCAACGGACCTAAGCCATCCAACCAATACTTTGGTGGAAAGCCACTCCCCGCCCAAGGTGCCGCCAATTACCAGGAGAAAGCACCGTCGATCGATCACATCTTCGAGAAGAGCTTCTTGAAGGACTTTTGGTGGTCCATCACCCCCAGGAATGGGCGCGGTCAAAGCATTCGTGGCACCAAGCCCAAGCAGGTTGTCCAGCAGATTAGCTGCGACGACTTGATCTACTATGGCAGTGCCATGTCATCACCCTTCGGATCCCCGCCAAAGAACGCTCAAGACATGGAGTTTGTCAAAGATGTCTTCAAGACCTATCCCGGAGCCAGACAGAACCCTGGCGGCCAGGAACATCAGCAGATCCAGCCCCTTGATGCCCACTTCCTCGACGACTTCATCGGCGTGGATGCATGGACCAATGAAGCCAAGGCAAGTCAGTTCGACGGTACGAGTGATGCTATGCTAACAAGGTGCGTCACAGGGATTCGCCACTACACCACAGAACATCCGATCCAAGGTACGAGAGGCCGTGAACAAGGTGATCAGCTGGCAAACGATCAGTCTGGCCCAAATGGAGAAGGAAGTCAACTCGCAAATTGAGATCCTTGACAAACTTTTCATTGGAGTTCAGCTGGCCAATCAAGCCCATTCTCACAGTGCCATGGTCCGACAAAATCTGCGAGTCTACAAAGCACTGTAAGTCCCCCTACAATGGAGCATCTTAACAAAAGCTAACAGCGCTACTCTACAGTCTTGACATGGACAAGAACGCTCGGGATTGTCTTCAGGATCCCGCAGTCGTCGACAATAAGTGGTCGTTTGCAGAACGATACAAGGCCTTCATGGAGAACCGATTCACCGGCACCGAAACGCATTCCATCAATCAGGCCATCGAGCAAGCCTTTACTGCCATGACACCCAGAATTCAGCAGGACCTCAACGATTGCAGGAACGCGATGCTGGCCAAGATCAATGGAAATACCCAATGGAGCCCGCAACAGAAGAAGACTCAGGAAAGTATCTGGAAAGGGAAGTACAACATGTTGAACAAACGATACACGACTTTGCTCAATCGAGCTCAAGGGGCGGGCACTGCCACCATCAACGTCGCATGGGACTGGGACATTGGCAACATTCCCACGAAGCGCGATGAAGTTGAAGAGGGACCTTCTTGCAAGGTCGCGACGACTACTAGCGAGAGTGCCACTACTCTGTCGACTGTTGTTTCCAGGTCCGAGACAGAGTCTGACCCTACCTCGACTGGAGAGCCGCTCACCAGATGCGACAATGATGCCGAGTGTAAGGATTGGAACTGTGATGGAGGGAAAACTCCCGCTTGTGCCACCGTGGCACTACTCCCTGGATTCAAGATCTGCCAATGCGACGGCGATGATCCTTCATCGACAACCAGCAGCGCTCCCGAGCCCACAAAAACCGGAGAAGGCAAGGGATGCTTGAGTAACAACGAGTGTGACATAGAATGCGAAGAGGGTAGAGAGCCTTCTTGTTTCCACTGGCCTTTCAACCCCGATAACGCCTTTGGTACCTGTGTATGCCGTCTGATTCCAACAACTACCGAAACGCCAACCCCAACAACAACATCCACGACATCGACGTCCACGACTCCCCGACAAACAGTGACCGTGACAGCAGAACCCGAGCCAACACCGACTGCTTACTGCGATGTCTACGCCGCAGGTCTCTTCTGGTACGTCGAAATTACGAGAATCGACGGCTGGAGCGACGACGAGGGGGCGAAGCTCAAGGATGAAGAGGGCGGCTGCGGTGCGATGACAGGCTGGCACTGGTACGGTGAGACAGAGAAATGGGGCACCAGCGTTGCCTTTAACCTGCCATTCACCATCAAGGCAGGATGCGTGGAGCGAGCCATCGTCTCAGCCGGAGGACCCAAGCTGGAATGTGACACTCACCCAACCTGGGAGATTACGGATAAGAAGCTTTCCAAGGGCGATGCCAAGATGGCCATGGCAGCCGATATGCTGCAGCCGGATGAGCCCTCCTTCCCAGATCTGTATCAGGAGGCCGTGGAAGAGTCGGAGGAGAAGTACGGAACGGTCACGGTTACGGATCTCTACACTCCAGTGGTTTGGAGCCAGGTTACATCTAGTGCCACGCATTAGATTTGAACCTAATGTACCTATATAATTAGCCTGAACATCTAATAGATGTCTGATAACCAGAGACCAAGCCCCATTGTTACAGATTCGGTATACTGGAAGGAATTTGGACTAAGCATGAGGCAGAATTTGATCTCCACATTTGGGATGAAATGATGTAGACTGAGAGTGCGATGTGTTCGTTTGTTCTGTTTTGACCTTGCAGAAGAGAGCTTGCTGTCTGGGTGTACAGAGACCAGAGAGGGTGCCATTTGTCGAGCAACACCTGACAATCACATTTAGGTAAGGAGCTTTTTGTCATGACCTCTAGGTATTTTGTTTATGAGTGTAGAACTTTAACAAGTCCCACCACCATCTCATAGCTTTCCCCCATTCTTTTGCAAACACACGGCTTGAAGAGCCGCCTTGAAAATATCCAGTCCCAGGTCCAGGTCCTTAGCCTCGATTGTCAGCGGAGGAACCATGCGAATACAAGGTCCAGCAACGATGACTAAAAGACCACGATCCCGAGCATTTTGAATCACTTCGGGTATCTTGGCACTAAACTCTGGCTGCAACTCGATTCCGAGCATCAGGCCGTGACCTCGGACATCCTTGATAACGTTCGGCATCTTGGCCTGCAGATCCTTGAGACCCTTAACAAGATGGTCAGACTTGGCCTGTACCTGCTTGAGGAAGTCGTCCTTTGACACGCGGTCGAGAACGTTGTTCGCGATTCGGCATGCGAGTGGGTTGCCTCCGTAGGTGGTACCATGGATTCCGAGGCCAATGGTATCTGCAACCCGTCGCGTCACAATGGTAGCACCGACGGGGAAACCATTGCCCAATGCCTTGGCCGTGGTGAGAATATCTGGCTCGGCAAAGACATTGTTGGTCTTGGGATCTCTCAAAGAAGGATGGGCATGGGCCCAAAGCGACCCTGTGCGACCAATACCACTCTGAACCTCGTCGGCAATCAACAGAGCCTTCGTCTCATCACAGCGTTTCCGCAGAGCAGTCATGAACTCTGCCTTGGCGGGGTATATGCCTCCCTCTCCCTGCAATGGCTCAACAATAACCGCACAGGTCTTGTCGGTGATGAGAGAGTCGAGACCCTCTACTGAGTTAAATGTGCCGTGCTTAAAGCCAGGAACCAAAGGCGCAAACGGTTCGCGATACTTGGGGTTGTAGGTGGCCGACAAGGATCCAAACGATCGGCCGTGGAAGGCATTGGCAAAGGCAACGACCTCGAATTTGTTGCCAGAAGGATCCACATGCTTAGCAAAGTTGCGGGCAAACTTCAAGGCTGCTTCGTTGGCCTCTGTTCCTGAACTGGCCAAGAACACTTGGTGCGCATCTGACATGGTACCAGATTCTTTCGTCTTGGAGACCAGGTTCCTGGCCAAGACGTCTGCCCATTCGTTCTCAAACAGCATCGAGGCATGCATGAGTTTGCCGGCCTGAAGTCAGAAACCCGGTTAGTAAAGATATCACCAAGGGGCGGAGAACCTTGCCTGATCGGTGATGATCTTGGTGATCTCAGGGTCGGAATGACCCAACGACACGACGGCGATTCCAGAGGTAAAGTCAAGATACTTTTTGTTGTTGGAAGCGGTGACATATGACCCCTCGCCCTTAGTGAGCATCAAACTCGGGCGGGGGTATGTTGGAAGAATACCTGACCCCGAAGCAGGTTTCTGGGCCTGAGCATCGCCTGGGAGAGTTGCCTAGATGAGTGTCAGTAAAGACAATGTTGGTATACACTCGGATCCTACCATTTTCGAGTCGAATTACGTTATTATTGGGTTGTAAGAATAAGCACAAAGTTTGTGACGAAGACTGTCGCTTGAAGCCTTTTGTACCGTCCTCACTGGCGGCACCGGAACCGACGCGATACGGGGAACCGACACAAAGCGTAGCAAATACCGTTCAAACTTCTCCACAATTCAAGCCGCCAAGGTGTTCCTGATCAACAGCGAGGTATCACGGGACTCATCAGATTGATGGGGTTGGGGGACGCTAGACCTAGGATAGTTGGTTCAACATCTGCCGGCCAGTAATTCAGCGTCATCAAAGCGGGGAAGTTGTAGGTATTCGGTGCCGGTCGGTTCCTGGCCGGCTCCGAGAATTGATGATAGGGATGCCGAACTGGCGAGATAGAACTCAGCGATATGGGATCAATTGTCTGAGTAGGACCCAAAAGTTCTTAACAACACAATGTATCCCGGGGTCAAGGTAAATTTTTCGTACCTAATTTCCTGTAGTCTATTAAGTGTATACGTAGTGAAATTACCCGAGATGGACGTTTCCCCCCCCCCAGAGTCTCACTGCAAAAGCATCGAATAAATAGCAGCCATGTTCGAGAAGGATAATAGAAATCCTCATATATTGAGATATACTAGACATCTGTAATCTTACTGAGATGAAAGCATTGGTCGGAGTGCATCGATCAACTCTGTAGTGCCATACCGAACATGGTCAGCATTCGGCTCGACGTCGACGAGGCCACCCTCATTTTGGGCATCATTAGTCTTGATCAAGAGCTCGGCGAGAGTCACGCTCATGACTCTCTCTCAAAGGCTCCTTTCCACTGTGAACGAGGCACGACCTCCACCTTGAATGTCCGACCCAGCAGCTCGCCCAATGCCGTTGCCACATCTTTAGCGCTGTACCGGCGCGGGCCCTCTGCGTGCACAACCTCCACCTCCTTGTCGTTGGGGGGTTGCAACAAGATATCAGCGGCTATCAAGCCTAAGTCTGGTGCCGAAATCGTGCGAAACGGCATATCGACCGGATTGTGAAAGCTCGGTAGGGTGCCGGACTCTATCCCCGCCGGGATAGCGCGTTCCCATCCTTGCATGTGTTCAGCTGATCGCAGAAATACCTTCTGGCAGTCGAGTTTGCGAAGTCGCTGCTCAAAAGTACGGCACATGGTAGGCATCCCGATATCATGAGTGATGTGAGCCCCATAGTCAGAAATCGCCAGAAATCGCCAGAACACGCTTCGGGCGAGCCTCCTCGAACGCACAAGCCAGACTCTCGATGGCTCTTCGCATTTCCTCGGCGGTGTCCTCAGCTTGTGGGGATGGAGGAAGAATGATTTGGACGGTGTCTACATCTCTGATTGCCTTCGCAAGGGCTCGGGAATCCTGTAGGTCGGCTATAGCAATCTCGCAGCCGATTTCACATAGTGGCGCCGCCTTTGACGCATCGCGAAGAATCACTCTGACAGGGACACCAGCCTTGCGTAGTGCGGATGATGTTGCAAAGCCGACTTTGCCGGCCGCTCCGAGGATTGCATACATGTCGAATTTCGGACTTGGGAGTGAATTATGTGGATCGGATTGTCGATGTTCTTTGGCCAAAGGTTATGAAGCGACGAGGGAAGATCTTAAATAAAGCACAAGAAACCAGCTAAATGATAGAGAAGCTGTTGTTGCAGTGTTCGGAGTTGATAATGGTGCACATCAATAAATCCGTGGATCTACATGCCTCCAAAGCCGTAAACTTGCAAATCCGAAGGCTTACGAGCTCCGCAAATCCGTAGCGTCAAATCCAACTCCGTAAACCCGATGTCTATATTTAGCGTCATAGTTTCATGTTGCCATTTGCTCACCAACTCTGTCTTGTATCAAGCTGACCTTTTGAAACAGATCGAGACCTAGGATTGATCCTTTAGCCCGGGATAGCCCAGAATTAGGTTGGAGTAAGAAAGGAGCGGGCTAGAAATCGCTTGACTGGGCATACGCCATCCTTTAGTCTTCCCTATGTTGTTGACTCTTGGAATTTGATAACTTATATACTTGAAGCGGGCAACTCATTCATCTCTACCTACCCAAATGGAAAACAAGAATAATTGTTAATGTGCGTAAATGTGGATTATTGTTTTCCCTCATCAGCCTTCGCTTGACAACATTCCCCGCAGTCATCCTCGGACCAACAGATCTCATCTTAATCAATTATTGAGCCTGCTGAGAATAAGCTTCCTCCTACACAAATCATGTCAGACTTAGAAGACACAGGCTTTGATGTCCCGATATGGACTGCCAGTGGTACCGATGGTTTAAAGGAGGCCCGATTCCCGCCGCAGAGTCGGGCAACATGGGCACTCCTAGCAGACTGGAATCTCTGCTCGAAATGTCACGGACTTCTCTTCAAAACGAAACCCGGTGGATTTATCAACGATCTTCCCAGATACATTAGAACCCGCAGAGATGAAGGCTGCAGATTTTGTGGTGTGCTATGTGAGGCCGCAGTTTGGGCGGGATTTTGGTCCGACGTCGAACCTGCAGACAAAAGGTATAGTGTCTAGTCTTTTGTAGCATTTACTTATTCAACGCCAGTGACGAGATTCCCACCCTTGATTTTGAGAGTGGGTCCTCTATTAAAATGACTACGAGGGCCGACGGTTGTGTGATATCTATCGTGGACGGTACGTATGCATCCAGAGTCCTTTTCTGTTACAACCTTACCATAACAATAATCAGTCTTTACTAACTTATCTTTCATTGCAGAATACATTCCACGCCCAGTTAGTGAAATCACTCATACCAATCCCCTATCAGCAGAGGACGTCTCCTTTGTCAGAAACCAGCTCAACAACTGCCTCTCCAATCCAGCCCATGATTGCGAGCCCCTGATGATAGCGGATAAAGCGCGATGGCCTGCACGAGTCTTGCGAATCTGCGAAAGATCTGTAAATCTCGTTGACTTTGACATTGGTGTCATGTCGGGGCAATTTGCCGCCCTCAGTTACTGCTGGGGCAGCGTGTCAGAGTTAGAGTCAAACCCACCATACAAAGCAACGGCTTCCACCATCCAGGCCCTTCGCTCAGGTATTGCTACTCCCGAGCTGCCTATGACTATCCAGCAGGCCTTGTGGGTGTGCCAGAAGCTTGAAATTGCATACATCTGGATCGATTCGCTCTGCATTATTCAAGACTCGCCGCAGGATTGGGAAGTTGAGGCGACAAAGATGGAAACTGTATACTCAATGTCCAAGGTCACCATCATCGCCGCCTCATCGACGTCTTGTCATAGCGGGTTCCTAAATGTTGAGCGACGTCATGATCGGCTTCAAGCATCGCTTGAGTCGTCTTTCCAACTGACCGTCAGCCCCGTTTCTACTTCTGGATTCCACAAGTACAATTATGTGCACCATCCTCATGACCCGCTTGATACCCGTGGATGGACATTCCAAGAGGAATTCCTCTCATCCAGATATATCAAGTTTACAGAGGACGATATTCAGTGGAAGTGCAATGCGGGATCTGCGTGCATATGTGATCAGCAGCCTAGCAAATCTCACTATAGCATGTGGCAGATTCCAAATCCTACAAGCCCTAAGTCGCGACCCTGGGAGGACTTGGTCGAGGAGTTTTCCCACAGACTCTTTACCAAAGACACAGACAAGCTGGTCTCACTCTCGAGTCTCGCAAGAAAAATGGCGCCCAGGTTCCCCTCGCCCGACGCACAGACACCATACATCGCTGGATTATGGCGAAGCTCTCTCATAAATCACTTGAATTGGCATGCCGCCGAAGAACCGGGCCGGGTCTCTAACAGCTACGTCGCCCCAGCCTTCTCTTGGGCATCGCTCAGCTTTTCTAGGAAGGGCGTGGGATTTTCACCGCTTCTGAAACATGTTCTTTGCCGGGTCTTGGATGCGAGTACGACACCTGTGTACCAGGGAAATCAGTTTGGAGCCGTCTCCCAAGGAGTTATATCGCTATGCGGCCCGTACATTGACTACACCATTGAGTTTCGGGAGAGCAAGCCCAAGATGGCCATCAGGCAGGAGATGACACCAAAGCTCAAGGTCAGACACATCACACTTGACTGCCCGCTGCGCGAACACCTCCTCAACGATGGCAGCATCATGCTTCAGAGGTCAAAGGGTCCGATACAGAAAGAAACCGGAGAGTTCTCTGTCAGTGTGCTCATCCTGGGACAAGCTGGACCGTGGCCATTTGCAGTTTTCCACTGCTTGATTCTTGGATACGGGGAAAATAGGAAGCACCAGCGGCTTGGCAAGGTTGTCTTAGGATATGCGGATAGGAAGGCCAAGTTTTCGGCCGACAATTTCATGTCCTTGAGAAGAGAGGTTGTTTTGAATTGATTTCTGAGGTGAACCGGATCATTGCATGTGTCAATTCCGCCTGATTCAGGGCTTTTTTTCCTCGATACGTTCCGACTGGTTACGAACGTATCACTCTGATAATCAATTGATCAGATTACTCATAAATTTACTATTATTTGATCATAGAGTTATCATGGACTTCCAAAGCTCATTGGTCACTGCTATTATGAAATGGTAGAGTCGATCTTTGGTTCGGCGACTGGCTGTTGCTTTGTTCCGCTCTTGGCACTCGCGGAACTTGTCAGTACTCCGCGACCCGACACCAAAGACCCCGCTTCTTGGCTCGACAATGCAAACTTGGGAAGACAACAGTGGGCAACGACTTTGTTGCGGATAATGCACAGTCTATTTCGAAGACGCTCTAACCTTAGGATCAGGGCTCAAGAACATACCAACTCTTTGAAAAATCGTACGTGGTTCAACAGCTCTAGCCTGTCAATCTACCCCCGTGATCCTCTTGACCAGGGTGAAGCCTCGTCGGACTTCTATTGTTCCTGCATCCCTGCAGCCACTTCACTACCCCGCTCACACTCTGTCCTCAATAAATCGCTCGTAATTACCAGGACAACGTCGACATCATTTACTCCAGTTTGCTCCATACCTGTTGGCTACCTAATCCAGCCGTTGATCCATCTACCGCCCTCCCAGCATGTGTCAAGATACGCCCGCAGATTCCCCACCTGGTGGCATCCTCCCTCCCCAGCACTGGGCACAGCAGGTTTGTCTCACTACTCCAAGCCACAATGCGTCGTGCCTTGCTTATGGTTACAACAGGGACAAACCGATGACACAGACGCCGATTCCGCCCTTGGCGATGGCGCTGAATCGTCGACTGCTTCCATCAGCTCCAGTATCCTCCAATATAGAACTATTCATGGGCGATCTTATCACAGTGAGCAGGGCAATGCCCAGTATTGGTGCGGCCTCCCATGACGTTTCTTGTTCAATAATATCTAATGACATGATGCTAGGGGTGCAAATGATGAAACTCAGAACGAGGTGATGGACATCAAGTATGCTTACCACTACTGCCACCTGGATGATTTTTACTGAGACCCTCTAAGCCATCACACTCTAACTCTCGGCATCGGAGAAAAACTTCATTTGGCGCCACTGGATAAAGAGAAGCTCGAGGTAGATGGCTCCTCAGTGTTGCATCGCTTTGTTGGCTAACTTCTCAGTTTATTGTCGATATTGGCACTGGAACAGGTAAAGAATGCCCGATGCCCAGTCCTGGTGTACTCAATACTGACTCAAACCAACAATACAGGTATCTGGGCTATGTAGGCTTTCCCGTAGCAAACGCCCTGCAAAAGCTCACTCGCTGACCCTTGTAGTGACTTCGCCGACGAGTATCCCAACGCACGTGTTGTAGGAACAGACCTGTCTCCTATCCAGCCAGGCTGGGTTCCTCCAAACCTGCAATTGTTTGTATCACCCATGCGTAATCCCGGAGCCAGCTCAAGGCTAATCATGAGATGGCAGTGAGATTGAAGACTGCACCCGCGAGTGGACATTCAAGCCCGACTCGATTGATTATATCCACATTAGATGGCTGGTTGGCAGCATCAAAGACTGGGGCGCTCTTTTCAGTGAGTCCTTTCGCTGTTGTAAGCCTGGCGGCTGGGTCGAGAGCTACGAGACTTCCTCTGCTATCACGAGTGATGACGACACTGTCAAAGATGGTTCTGCAATGGGACAATGGGGCAAGTTCTTTGTCGAAGGAGGCAAAAAGCTTGGCGCCAGTTTTACGGTCGTGGAAGACGATACGCAGAAGAAGGAGATGGAAAAGGCTGGATTCGTTGACATTCACGAATTCGAATTCAAGGCAGGCCTTTCCCCCAAGCGGCCTTTCTCTCAAAGAGGTCTCTCCACGGTGTTGAATGCAGGGCTAACAACATTTGCTAGTGTCCTGTCGGTGGGTGGCCAAAAGACCCCAGACTCAAGGAGATGGGACGATTCACTCAGTATGGACTCGAGACCGATACTGAGGGCTTCGTTCTTTTCATGGCTCACACTCTGGGCTGGAGCAAGGAGGAAATTCAGGTATACATCTCCCATCTGCGCCGCGAGATGCGTGCAGGCAAGTCCCATGCGTTCTACCGCCAAAAGGTGGTTTGGGGTCGGAAGCCGTCCGAGAAGGAAGCTCCTACATCGAGTGATTAGAGGGATGAGACGCAAGATGCAGAGTCGCTTTATGATCATGAGAAGGGAGGTGGATCACGAATTGATGAATCATATGACAAATGTATTTACTTCGCTTCCATATAGCTCTTCAACCTTACACAGCCTTACTCTTCACTCATTGAGCCGGTCTAAAACAAGTCTCGCCGTTTCAGTTGTCAATATCGTCAAGGTATACCTTGCAATGCGAGCGTCTCGGTGAAGAAGAACGAACTCTACGAGAGGGCGTGCTTGGGAATACGAAACGCAAAAGCGAGGTAATAATAATCATGCATCGAAGAACGATAACGCTCCGGACGTAGTAATAAGGTATTTCTAAGTACTTAAAAATCAAGAATAAAAATTTGTTGGTGTATAAATATTACATGAAATATGAATAAAGGATAGATAAAAAAAGAGTGCAATTACGTGCTCATTGAGGCGCACACTTTTGTCTTGAGGAGAAAAGTCTATTGGCCATGCACCAGCGTAACGCCAATTTCAGGGCAATAGTTATAACGGTGACCTTACCTAGAAAATAGCGATTTTCAGAGTAAGAGAGGAGGGTAATAGAAGGGTGATGATATGAAGATGGAAGGGGGGGATTTTGCTCAGTCCGATGGAGAATGAAGACGCAAGACAGCAGTTCGCGGGCGACCCAGCCGGTGAAGCTTAAGAAGCGCTTGCGGTTAGATATACTGTGTCTAACCCCGTTAGCTCTAGTCATTACTAGGGATTGACCCTGGCGCATAGGTTGGCAGTGGTTGGCTAGAGCAACACTAATAGCTGCCAGAGACAAGGAGAGCCATCCAGTGGAGCTTACCGAGAGTTCTCGTGTTCTTGAGAGCTGAGTGTTCGCAAGGCCGAAGTCTGTGAGAGTAATGGCTCGCGGAGAGTGGTGTTTGTTAAGTGTGGGGCTTCTCTAGGAGAGGAGCGAGTGATATTTATGGCTATCAGCTTGAGTTTCATATACGGGACACCTCCTGACAGCGCTTCTTCCTAAGAAAGGGTAATGAAAGTCACAGAACTTGGTGAAGGTGAACGAACCATGCACATGTTCCGCGATTCAGCAAGTTATAGATAAGCAGAAGCAAAAGGCATACTTACGGAGGTATCTCTAGAGAGAATAAAGCTTAAAAATTACCACTAAGCGTTGTAATACTTAACAGACTTATCGTCTAGCTACTTACAAGCTTTTACTACACGTCTCTAAGCAGTATTTAGGGTAGGGCAAATATGAGTGAGATCAGACAGCCGATAAGCATCTAAGGGCTTATCTAGTAAGATAAGATTAGATTGCATCGACCTGATAAGCTTGATAGCACGCCAAAGCGAGTCCTGCAACCTCCTTGCTGAAACTCTGGGCTTGCATGGCTTGAGTTTGCTTTACAGAAACTTTTTGCGGAATTTTAACCTTGCCTTTACTTGCACCTCATGGCGGCTTACTTGGCCGTTATCTGATTAAGTCCCAAATACAACAGGACTTGTCACCTTGGTCAGATTTGCCATCTATTTACGGCCAAGTATAATACCATTTTCAAGATCCGATCGGACAGCAATCAGACATACTGAGCCGTTTCAGCGCCGCGAAAAATTGTGAAAATAACATTTGTGAAAGTATGATCGGAAAATTATACTATTACGAGGCTTCGCCGCTTCAATGAGGCGCTTCAACTCTATCTAACAAAAACTCTTTTGCGATTTCTTCTAGTCATGGCCCATTTCCAATGCCCGTTCACTTTAAAAGGGCTCTACTCCTTCTGAAAAGGTGGCAGGGCTCATTCTTTCTGTTTTTTATCTCCCCTCTTTATCCACCCAAAGCTCACCTACGCTCACGGGCAACACAATGACGACCATCCTCAGTTTTCCACCCGAGCTTTGGGTTCTACTCATGACCCATTGCGATTCGCCGATCGATCTTAGCAATCCTATAAATGCCTCTCCCGATGCCTTAAGGCGCTTCTTTGTCAACAAGCGATCCGTACTAAAGTCACACATCAAGGCGATCCGTGCTACGTGCGGTTCGATTCCTGCTGCAGCTCTCTTGGCGACTCGACTCCGTCATGCAAGGAAGAAGGAAGGCCTCGGCGCTTTATACAAGAAAGAAGCAGAAAAAAAGGTAAGATCAATCGCCATTATCTACCTTATTCGCTCAGAGGCTGATACAGAACAATTCCTCATGAGTAGGCTCGCGCATCTGTGTGCACTTTCGACAATCATCACTGAAGCCGGGTGGATCGCATCCCAATACGCACCACAAGCCTGGAACAACTACAAACATTTGAACCGAATGGGTTTGCTTCTCAACTGCATCAATCAGGCTGGCACGAGTAACGACATGGTGTTGTCGTTGGAAGAAAGGCGAAAATTCTATCGCGCCGTGTTTCAGTTTGAGAGTTACTGCCAGGTATTTTTCGATGACGAGGAGTTGTTGTTCCCAGGCAACACAGACTATCGTCGGGTTTGTTTTGAAGAGGAAGCTTCCATTACAGAAGATACCAACACTGTGGACAACTTTTATTCGATCGTCTACTACGTCTATGATCAGCATTGGTCTCTATTAAATAATGTTATCAGTCACCTCGGAACAGAAGTGGTGCGTTCACCAAACGGCATTGAAGCCGCCGAGGGGGATTATCTCGAACGACAATATGATTTCAAGAACCGCGACTGGGTGCTGAAGCAATTTTACCTCTGTCGGTTTCGATATCGGACTGAACTTGATACGCACAAACTTGTTCATTACCTCGTGTCTCAAGGCTTGAGCACTCTCTTTCATATGCAAAGGATGAGCATCGAAGACCTGACAAGCTTCACTATTGCTACGTTCTATCGCGTGAGTCTAAGTCACTACTCGGTAATTCTGATGATCAATGGTGTGGAATTCTACCGGAAAGGAATTATCGGGGGCGACGGATGGATGCCATGGCTATACATTGACTGTGTAAGTTATCGGATAGATGGAGGTTGGAAATGCGGAGAGTCTTTCTGGGATCAAAAGCGTGTTCATGAGGAACAGAGGCACAGCTTCATGCATCTCTCAAGATAACTGGGGTGTGCGGAGAGCGAGTTCCCTGAGGGCCTTGAGCTCGAGACAGTGATGGAGCCTGACTTTGGGATAAGGACTGAACTAGCACAATAACATTGGAGAAAATAAACCAATCTCAAAAAAGCTATGCCAAAGTGGTGAGTGTTCAGCTTTCTGCTATGAGGCTTAGAGCTCTGGGCATTCATAAGACTATGCTTTGCAAAAAGGCTCTTTCTGGCTAGGAGCAAAAGAACCATGCAATATAGATGATCGAATTGGAAGAAACATGGTACTTTTCAGGTGCTGATGTCTATAAACTAACGTACATGAAAGGAAGACCAAATGCCATTAAAATCTAGGGCGGGAATAGCCGGCCCCTGAAGCGAGACGTGATCACGTCTCG